>JARHVA010001876.1:2792500-2862500 GCA_037957365.1 Torreya grandis
CATGTTAGTATAATAAAATTCAACTAACTGTAAATAATACTCCAATTTACCTTGTTGATCCATCACATACATTATTAACATATATTCCACATGTTGATTTAATATTTTTGTCTAACCATCTATTTCCAGATGATAAGATGAACTAAAATTCAACCTTGTACCAAAAGGGATAGTAAAAAATTTCCAAAATCTTGAAGTAAAATTTTTATCTCTATCTAAAATAATAACTTTGGTCATGGCATGCAGTCATACTATTGATTTCATAAAATGTGAAGAAAACATAGATGCATTATCAATTAAGTTTTCAACAAAGAAATCACCAAATTTAGTAAATTTATCTATCATAACCATAATAATATCATGTTTGATTCTATATTTTGGCATACTAGCTATCATATTCAAAGATATCACAACCAACTTACCTCATGGTACATCATGAGGGTGAAAACTCCTCTTAGATGGCAATGTTTACCTCTCACACATTGACATTCCAAACATATTACCATAAAGTTAGCAACTTCATGTTTCATTCCAAGACAATAGTATAGTCTTTTCATCTCATGTGTCATCTTCATGACTACTAGATGAGTAAAATGAGGTGATTCATGCACTTTTTTTCAACAAAATGTTCATTAAGTCACCATACTCAAGTACATAAATTCTATTTTTATGTTTGATTACACCATCAAAATCAATAAAAAAAGTCAAAAAAATTCTTTTCAACAAGCTCATTAGCCAAATTTACACTTACATCTAGATAAAACATATTAGAATACTATTATTCTAATATTTCAATTCTAAAACTATTATGAAAAATACACAAGGTAGAAAGATATGTGTGTCAATTAAGTGCATCAGTAACATGATTCTCTTTACCTTTAATAAATGAAATATTTATATCAAAATTACTTAAAATTTTCATCTATCTATGCTGGTGCACATTCAAATCAACCTGTAAGAATAAATATTCTAGGTTGTAATGGTGAGCCTTTACCTCAAAATGCTTACCTAAAAAAAGTATCCCATTGATTCAAAACATGAATAATGGTATCAATCTAAAGGTCATGAGTGGTGTAATTCTTCTCATGGTCCTCTAATTTTTGTGACTCATAATCCACAACTAAACCACATTGATTTAACATTCACTCAAGCCTTATTTGGATGTTGCATACACATAATATTTTAAAACCTTTATCAATTATTAATGCTCTATATCTTTCAAAAATTCATCAAGTCTCAATTTCTCTAAGTGCATGCCTTAATGGGTGTATCAAGAAAGGGGTGGGTAGACCTTTGGTGCTTCATAGGATTGTTTTCCCTTATTAGTGCTTGTTATCAATCCAACTAGCTCCTAAAAACATTCCCCTAAGCTTTGCCTCCTATTTTTCTCACTCCTCATCATTTTTATAAACTAAACCTATTTTTGATAGTTTACATGACTTGTTAGTTGTGTCAACCTTATATTCTTATTGAAAAAAATTATTAAGGGTCTAGGTCAGCTCCTGGTCAACCTATTCTGTGACCTAGTGAGTTTTTGTTAATTAGGATACTATGTCACTTGGGTCAACCTTGTCGACTAAAAATTTCAAAAGGGTTTAGGTTTATATCCACCTATATAAACACATCTATTTTTCCATTCTTATAAAGTAGACAAGTGTTATTATTCATTTACACTTCTTTACAATATGTTCTTCCACCATTCTACTTGAAGAGTCTTATCTTGGGGTTTCTACTTAGAGAAAAATCTAGTCTTGTGGAGAAGTATTGGATGCTTTAATATTTATTACTGATCCTTACAAACCATAAAAAATTTTGAGAATCACCTTTGGCTAAGGGAGAGATTGAGTCTTGAAGGATTCATCTTCCACATAAGTATCTCTAAATTTGCTCCTCTCTTTAGTAGATAGAAGTATCATAAGTAATGGCTTTTAAATAATATTCTCTCTTTCCATTCATTAGGGTATTACCTATACATAAATTAATTATGATTCTATTATGCATAATTAATTTTATGTTTACTAACCCCATATTATGTCACAATCTTTAGTGAGCACTAGATTAGACTTTTGCTTTACTTTTTATTAGTATAATGAATATGAAAACATAGGAACTAGTTAGGGTTATTGCATAGTTTTGCTTGACTAGAGGCTTTGGAACCTTATTAGTGAATTTATTGTGGTAAGAGATCCCTTGATTAGTTTTATTAGATCCATATTGTTCACAAACTCAATTATCTAATATATCCATGATTGGAAGTGTAAGTAGGATCTATCTTCTCTAAACTAAAAATGATTTCTAGGTATGTTACATTTCCCATTACATACATTCTGGTGAACCTAGCATGAATTTAACCTTTGAATGTTTTATTTCACACTTTTCATTTGTATCATTTTATTATTTTAATATATTTGTGATACTAGGTTGACCAAGCCAATATAGTTCTAATTTATGTGCATAGGTTTAACACATAGTCACATCAAAATGACTATTTTTTTGTGCAAGTCTTCATCAGATATAGGTTAATATGTTAATTATGTCAACGTGATACTCTTATTCAATTCTAGATAATAGACCATGTTGAATAAGTTGTCTTAGTCTCCTATTTAGTCCCAAAATAGCAAACTAAGTTGTATAGGTCAAATTAGTATTATAGTCAGCTTCTATATAACAAAATAAGATGACCAAGTTAACTCAATCATCTTAACATGCTTCAACAAATAGGGTTTTCATAGAACTAGGTCAACCTAGTTGACATAGTTGGTAAAACTTGCAAGTAGTATTCAAGGTACTTCAATAAAAAATTTATAATTTTTAGCATCTTACAACCCATTAAGGCTCCTTTATCTCTATCTTTCAATTTATTACTTCATTACATTTCTATTTTATACAAGTTTTTAGTCTTCAAAACTACAATCCTACAACAAACTAAGTCAACCTGGTCGACCTAGTTTCTTAGTCTATCTTCTATCTAAAAGACTAGTTGTCCTGGTCAACTTAGTTCTTAATGACTCTTACTTATATAGTACAGTAACCACCCTATCAAATCTATTATATAATGTTTGCATATAGTGTCATCTAAATTGACTCTATACCATTCTTAATTATGGAATTAATAATTATATCATAATAATTAATTCACACTTTCATTTTTAGTCATTTGTATGCTTAGAGTAGCTCACATAGTCTAATTAGGTGGTTTTTTCAACATACCATTTAGTTTTACTATTTTACTCTTTTTACACATACTACTAAATCACATAACTTCAAAACACATTTAAACATTTATTTGCCCAAGGCTTACCTGCTCAGATTTCATCACCAAGGGGGAAGCCATATTAATTTTTTGGCTAATTATAAACATGTGGTTAATGATATATATTGACAAAGCACTTGACACATTTATCATTATGGGATTATGAAGTGAAGGGATAGGCCCCAATTCCAAGCCAATACAATTATCAACATAGGTCATTTTCAACTTAAACATATTGAAACTATCCATATATTGATTTATAGTTCCCTATTTTCATCCAACTTCCCTATCAGACTTAAAATAACACTTAATAATAATAATAATCTAACAACACTCAATATGACCATTATTTAGTATTTACTTTTCAATTGATTTCTTGCTCTCTACTCATTGTATGTTGTCTTGCAAAAACTTGTATTGGCTAGTGTTGGTGTAAGGTTTTGTGTTGTGTGATTCAATTGGATAATTTTTATTGATATAATTATTTATGTGTCTACTTTCACTTCTTTGTAAAATTACATTAAAAAAAATTCCCTATTCTCAATACACTATCATATTGTTCGACACAGTCTCTTATAGACTATCTTTTTCCCTGACTGTAGTACTGAGTCAACTTGGTCAACCTAGTACTCCTTTTTGTTAGTTAGGATATAGTACTAAGTTGACCTAGTCAAATCTATATCATTATCAAACTATTTTTGTGCCTTTTTATATTACTTAGTCAACTTGGTCGACTTTGTACTCTTTTTAGGGCCTATCCAATAATACTAGATCGACCTAGTTGACTGTATACTCTTATTGTTGCCTTTATTTTACTTAGCTTTCCTATCTATCTAGCTTCATTCTTTGTCTCTCTTTCTTTATCATTCTATTCATTTCCTCAAATCCTCATGAATTACCCTATTATAATCTTCTTGTACAAATTGAATCCATTTAGACACTATATGGGATATTCATTTCTCCCTCTCTTTTCCTCCCAAGAGAATGCTCACTCTTGGAGAAACTCTTCCCTTCCTTCATCTATGGATTGTAACATGGTTCAAATCACACCTAAAGATGAAGTATATGGATCTGATCCTTTTTTTCCCTATCAATATAATTCTCATCTTCAAGCTTTTTAACATAATGTGGGAGAAAATGACACAAGTTTATCCAATAATTCCACTAGTCATCCACCTTTCAACAACCCTCCCCTCAATACCAATTATGGGATTTCTCTTAAAAACACTAACCTTAAAATTGATATGAATCAAATTATTACACAATTCATAAAACAAATGAACATATTGAAAACTTATAACACCTCTCAAATCATGGAATTACAACATCATTTTCTCAACATGGCTAATTAACCTCTAGTTCTCAATCATCAAGCCAATCCAAATTTTATTCTTCCACATCTTAGAGATGCCATAGGAAATTTTATTCCTCAACCTATTATTAATAAAAAAGTGATTTAAAATATCCAAAATGAGCCTTTATCTCCTTTTATCATGTCCATTGATATTGATAATATATCTTTGACTATCAAGAATGATGAGACTAAAGACCCTACATCCTTTTTCAAAGCATTTGGAAATCTTTATAACGAGTGGATTCAAACTAATACTTTAACTACAACTAAATATTTAGTTAAAACCTTTATGGGTGATGTATTGGAATGGTACAACCAACTAACCCAACACTCCAATTTGTAAACTTAAGGATTTATTCAATCCTCTAGTTAAAAAGTCTCAACATAATGACTTTCCTAAAAATTACCTTACCCATTTCATAAATGCTAAGCAATCTCCCACCAAATCAAATCATGATTTTATCAAAATATGGAAATATCTAAATCATACATTCAACCATAACATGATTGATGATAATTCTTTCAAATTATTTATAACTTCTTTAACTCATTCACTTCAATATAATGTTATAAATTTTTATCCTCAAACACTTAACAAATATCTTAACCAAGATAAATGTAAGAACTTTCTCATGAAGTAATTTGAACCTAAGACTAAATTACTCAAAGGATATTTTCAAACTTATACTAATTCCATCACTAGTAATACTCTTCAAACCAAATCAATAATTGCCAAAGCTGACACTCCCCCATATTCTCACATACCACTAAATATATAGAAAATTAAATAATTCTTACTTCCCTCTAAAACCTTTACTTATCCTAATAATCCTCTTAAATGGTATGACCTTAATCAATTATGCTATTTCCATGATGACATTATGTTGGATAATTGTAAATGATGTAAGGGTAATGTCATGGAGGTGTCTTGATTAGTGGATGAAGTTCTTTGATAGCCCAAGTAATAATGACAAAGTGTGTAATATGATTGTTATAGTGTGTTTTATGTGGGCTTGGTTGATCTTCATTTTTGGCATTATTAGAGATGTTTAGGGATGATTATGGTGGTTTAATCATGTGAAATAGGTCACTAAAATTTTATCTATGATTTGAATGCTTATGTGCATAAGTGGAATTCATCTGGTTGTCCATAGTTTTCATTTAGATAGTTTGGTCCAATGGTATAAAATTTGAATAGGTAGTTTGCTGATGTCACCATTACCACATGGGAATGAGTCAAGGGGAGTTGGTTATATGGTTGTGATCACATTAGTCCCTAGTTATTATGAAATGTATCCCAAGTCATGTATCAAAGTTTGGTCAAAGATTTGAGGGTGAAAAGTTGGATTCTCAATTAAAATTCATTATTTTCCCACACACAGCCAAATTTGTAGTGTAGCTGGAAAGAGCCAAGTAATTAGTTTGATCATGGAATAGCTCACACATGTGGACATTTTAGGAGAATGTGATCATATGGGTTTGTTAATTTTTGGACCTAGAATATTTTTCTAATTTTTAGATCATGTGATGAAGCACATTAAAATATATGATTATGCAAAGTTGGGCTCCCAGTTAGTTTGATTATGTTTTTCCATACTTAGCCAATTTTGTAATGTCTCAAGAAAAGCCGAGTGAGAATTTATATGGTGTTATATCTTGAACATGTGAAGGTGTCAAGAGAAACTGATCATATGTGTTTATTTAGTTTTGATCATATATGTTTTGTGCTAATTTTGAGATGATGCTTTGAAGCATGGCAAAAGTTATGCATGCTCAAAGTTGGCCTCTTTGGTAGGTTTTGATATAGTTTGCTCTATGAAATAATTTTTTGAGAAGAATTTTTAGTGGAATTATATATTTCACATTTGAGGTTTCTAAGATTAGTGTGTCACATGGTTGGATTTTCCTATATGAGGAGATCATCTAGTTCAAAATTGAGATTCTATGTCAGAGCATAAAAGAAGTTATTAAGGATAAGAAATGGGTACTCAAACATATTGAAAGGGTCCCCATAGTTAGTCAGTCCTATAAGAGTTAAATCTTGATCAAGATCAATGTTATACATTACTCCAAGAAGATAGGAAGTAAGGAAATGAGTATAGGTGCATGATATTTAATGACTGAGCAAAGTTATAGGATAAGGATCCAATGATGAGTGATCATTCAAACTTTTTCTAATTTTTCATGATCCTTAGAGAATTCCTAATTTTTTAGTTGAGGAGATCAAAAAAGAATTATTTGCCAAGTATTCATTGAAAATTGATGAAACCTTAGTAGTAGTTTGATTACAACTTTATAGAGACTTATTTGATGTATTGGATAATGTGTGTGGATAGATTTACCAATATTTATGAGCACATGCATGGTGCTTTCACATTTATATTTTATTGGATGTGGGATCCAATCTTAGTTTTGTCTATTATATCATTTGATATTGTGTCAAATTTATGTTTATCTTATATCATGATTTATTACTTGTTTTACTATATCTTACTTATATTATTCTTTATATTCACATATGGTTATAATTTCTTTATCATTGTTTTCCCTTTTTCCCTAGAGTTTATCTCAAAACTCACTTTCTTATATCTTCCTAATCTTTTTGCTTTCTTATCCTTATTTTTCACAAATAATTTATCATGGTGATTTGGTTATACAAACCCTATTTCCCTTGCTTATTATCTCCCTTTACCATGTGATCAGTTAGCAATCAATCTATCTCATTATTATCTCATTTTACTAGTCCACTTTAGATCTCCTTTTTCCCTCTTCCTTTATCCACAAACTAAGCATATACATGGTTGAGACTTGAGATCACATGCTAGTTTATTATCAATCCTAAGTGTCCTAGTAAATCTTTGTATCTAGTTACTTAGCTTCCTTTAACCTTAGCCTATAACTCATACATGTGTATCACTATCTCTCTCATGATTTGTCATTCTAAATCTGTATGGAGGAGGAATCTGAAAAGGCCTTCAAAATAACATTAAAAGCTAAATCATTTAAACAAAAGGTACTGATATAAAAAGGAAAAAATATTCTTAAAAAAGTCTAAACTAAAAGATGTGATTCAAATCACATCTCCTTCTTTTAGTCAAATCTCAAACTCCACATTTAGCCTCATGATAGAGCCGATGTCCTTTGGGGTGTGATAGGCTAGTAGATTAGAAGAGGAGAATAAAAAATATTTTAGTGCTACCTACTTTCTCATGCAAGTACCCATTCTTTGTAGTAGAATGATGGCTCCATAAGGGGTCTTGAAGAGAAGGTAACATGTCATGGAAAGGTAGGTCCATTTTATTTTTCTTGTACCAATCTAACTTCATGATTTTATCATAGTATCATGTTTATTTTCCTATAAAGTTTTATGTCTATAGCGAACACATTTCCTTTGTACATAGATGACCACTAGTCACTTAGTGTCTTCTCATGTTCTTAGTACACTTCTTACCTCTTAAGGTATTTTCATAAGATTCCTAAGTCTTGATTTTTACACTCCATTTTTCACTCTTTATATCCCTTATATTTCCTTTTGAAAACTATTATTTTTTCTACTAATTACTCCCCTTGGGATTTCATTTATGATTTGCTTTGTAAAACCATGGATAGGACCCAACCATCCTCACAAATTACCATCTTTTCCTTCTTATTACCAACATCCTTTTTCTATGCAATTTTCCTACTTATTCCACCCTAGTAGTGTTATGTTTGTTGAGTTGCAGTGCAAGATCATGGATAGGAGCCATCCCTCATCACAAAATTTTCCAATACCCAAGCCACCATCCAAATTACATCTATCAAATTTGAGATAAGATCCAATCGATTATGAAGTTACATGCCATTTTACATGCTTCCCAGCTTCATTTAGTATGTTTTATGCTTACTTCATTTTTCTATCCCTTCTTATCTTCTTATTTTATGAGTATGTGTTAGATTTAAACCATTTATTGAATTTATCATACTTCCCAACTTGAATTAGTATGACCAATTTAAGGCAAGTCTTTATGAAAATTTGTTTTTCTTTCATACTTCCCAACATGATTTAGTATGATTGATTAACTTAATTAATTTATTTTTATTAATATTTGTGCCCTTTTACATGCCTTCCATTTTATTACATTGTTTTCATACTTACCAATGTGATATTAGTATGATTTTACTTGTATTAGGTATAAACATCTTTCATATTGGTTTAAAAACAAATTCATTTTTACAATCTTCTTTTGCCATTTCTTGGTCCTTTATACTTAGTCACTTCTTGTTATTACACATTTCCTAGATTGAAATAGAGTTTAGTACATTCTTGATTAATTATATTTTTGTAAGTTCCTTTTTCCTATTTATTTTTAACCATGAATGTGTCTTTCATAATTTTAGAAAAGAAACCACATTTTATATATTTGCTATAGCATATACAACAAAGATCAATACATGTGCTATAAATAAATATATCCAAAGCATCCAAAACCTCAACCACAATGAACAAATAGAATCAACCATAATGACAACATACACATCCAACAATAATATGCCAAAAAAGACACACACACACATATACAACATGAGTTTGATATAATAAATGTAATCATATACAATACTCTAGCTCTATGGTTGGGTCTTATCATGTCTATTTAATGGCCTAGCCATATTGCCTACTAAGGCCTTGGTCTGACTCCTTTGAATGGTATATTATAAGGAGGCCATCCAAGATCTCAATCCCTCTACCTAACCCTATCAGTGTGCTACCTACATCTATGACTCCATTAGCTAGGTATAGATCATTGTCATCTATAGGTATATAGCCATATTCATAGCTCTCTCATTTGATAAGGATTTTCATGCTTGTATCTCCCTATAACCCATCACTTCTAGTGGTTACATATCTCTCTACATATATATCTATCTCACTACCTCCCTAGCTAATCTAAACTATCTCACCTAAGCTAAGGTAGATGGTACACTCAGATCCTCTAGTGTCATGGGGTCATATGGTTTTAGAGTCTCATTTAGGACATCAAGAAGTGCTTCCCTCACCAAGGACCCCCATATTTCATCCTCATTCTTACCTACACCTAAAAAATCACACAAGATGGATATTAGATCATTGTTATATATCAAAATATATATATATATCTATTTACACAAATTAAAGTAATAATTTAATCATTTATTTTTAACTATCTATGTCTTAGCTACTATGGTCTCACCATTTGTATACCCTCCTATCACCTCCTCTGTTGATCACCTCCTCATCTTAAACTTGGCTATCATGGTTCATGTGAGTCTCAACCTAAATCTAAATGGTTTATCTATCATCTCCTCTAGCTCACCTATGAGGTCATCTGAGATGGTAATAGTCTTCACTCTCTCCTTTACATCCTACCTCTATCGACATTGTGTCCTCAATGCCCACTACTCACCCTCATGTGGATTTGGTAGTGGCACATCTGGTATCTCTACCTCTACATCCCTATCATCTTGCTCAACTTTTCATCATGCCTGACAAGTCTATCATCACTCTTAATGTTGCCTTAGTGTTGGCCTCACTACTAGTGGCCCTAGTCCTCTCTTCCTATATAGTTCCCTCACATATCGAGCCCAATATTTAGGAATCAGTATCGATGATGATATATGAGGTAGGCTCATCTACCCTATCACTCATGCCACTAGATGTGGATCTTTCCACCATAAATAGTGTCTAATAACCTCTATCCTCTCTATCATTGGTGTAATTATGTGTTAGCTCACCCATGTAGCTAATATGTGCTTATATGGCTCCCACACAATATCTACATGTCTCACTAACTATAGCATAAACACATGGGGCATGACCCATGCTACCTAGTCCTCCCTCCATCTCCACACCCAAGGTAACCTATCATTGATCACATGGGGCAACCCAACTAGTTGATATATAGGAAACATCTTATAGATCAAAGTTATCATCAATATGATTGATCCCATGGTTTTTTTCCCTTTAACCAGTATCTCATACATATCATGTACCAGTTGGAATTAGATGACTGAGCCTAATTCTTATAAACTCATTTCTCTAATATGATCTTACTCAATGCTACCACAAATAGTGGTATCTTGTTATCTGACTTGTGACATAGCACCCACTATGTCACAAGACCTATGATATCTTTTCATATATCTAAAATATATTATGTATAAACATCAAACATACTAACTCTCCTACCTATTAATATCATCTCTGAGCCTATAACCCACATGGTTGAGGGTCTCCTCTCCTCTATACTATCTATTATCCTTATGATCACCTATGCTCCTACTATAGGTAGCCCCATGATGGCATGGGCATCCTCTAGCATGATATCCACCTCTATTGTATCCCCATCTACCTCCAATCTAAAGGTGTTAGCTAACCATTACCAATAGCTAAGGAGCATGACTAACATGTCAACACTGAGGGGGATTTAGCACACTCTACTATCCCACGTAGACCTATGGATCTTAGTCTAGCCCTATCTCCATTTGGAAACTTATCTAACAAGTCTAGTAACCATGCCACATCTATAAGTCTCTAGAATCTTCATCATCCTAAACCTAAGAAACAATAAAGGATATATCAGTTCTTTCATGTCATGAATAGTCAAAATAAATTCTTTTTACATTTTAACATAAAAAACAAGCCTACATTAATTATTTTATTTATTTTAGCTTACTTTTAGCCTTCTCAGCCTTACATGGTCATTTTGGGCCAACCTAACTTCTTTCATCCCTTTACACACTTTTTTTTTATCATTATATCTTTTTGGTCAAATTATTTGAACAAAATATTCCTATTTTTTAGCTATTTCACACAAAAATCGAAGTCAACCCCCTTATTTTACCCTCCTTAGTGTTGGTTTCCATTTTGGCCCTTTCAATCCACCTAACAACTCTAAACTAGGTATTTAGCTTGTAGATTATATAAGGTCAACCCATACCTACTAGGTCAACACTGTATTCTACTTATTTTCTAGCCTACTAGGTTGATTTAGTGCTTTTTGCTTGTTGACCCATTGCATTTTTTTGGAAAAGTGTAATTTTTTTTGCTTTTTGCCTAAACCCTCCAAACCCATTTCTTGTCTTCCTATTTTCTACCCATAGAATCTAATTTTGTTCCATTTTAACATCTAAAAGTGCTTAAAATTAAAATTTATTAAAAATTCACTTAATTCAATATAAATTTCAAAAATTGGTTTGAGATTCTTAGTTGTATACCTGTAGTGCACCTGCTACTTCTTTTAGGGCTCCTCCTCACCAAGAATGTTGTCTCCTCACCATAATAGATTATTGTATCTCTAGAGATCTTTTTCTCCTCTCTCATAATTCAAAATAATAAATGAATTATCTTTTTCCTTATTTAAAAGCACTTTTCAAAATGCAAATTCTTCAATTATTGTCCTATAGATTCCTTATTTTTCTTATCTCTTTATTTATGTTCATCCATTTTACAAACCATAAAATGTGTTAAATTCATGATGATGTAGAGATTTTTTTCTACTACCATATGCCTATATTCTAATTTTTTTTATTTTTGGCCATTTTTTTCACTAATTTCTATAGGTTCATCTAGTGTTCTCTACTTTGGACACCTTCACATTTCTATCCTTTCATTTATCTTATTTTTCTACTTACTTCACTTTACTTAGCATCAAAAATGTGTGTTATCATGTTTTATCTTGAAGCACCATCCCATGTTACACTTACATGACATGTGATAAGCTTCAAGTGGGGCATATATATACACATAATATTTTCAAACTTTTATTGATTACTAACATTTTATATCTTGTAAAAATCTATAAAGTCTCAATCTCTCTAAGTGCATGCCTTAAGGGGTACACTGATAAAGGGGTGGGTAAACCGTTGGTGCTTCATAATATTGTTATCCCTTTTTCCACTTTCCATTTACACACTTGTCTCTTAAAACCATTAAATCTAAGCTTAATCTTCTTAGTTATACCCATTCTAATATTTTCCTCATTTTATTCCTCCTTTTCTTATTTTGAACTCATTTTTGACTATCAATTATACTAGGTCAACCCAATATAATTTAGGGGTGTTCTTTACCTTCTTAGTTTGTTAGCCTTTCAATTGACCTAACATCAACCTAGTAAATTGTCCTTAAAAACACATTGAGTCTACTAGGTCAACCCTATAAATCCAACATTTCTAGAATGATTTAAGGCAAGATCCACCTATATATACAAGTTCATTTCCTACTATTTCATAAGAGAATAATTATTAACTATTAAGTGTGAATGAACATCTACTTATTGATCATTCTACTTGAGGAATAAAGCTTAGGGTTCCATAATTTCTTTGGAGATATGGATCTTGTCTTGTGGACAAGTCTTTTGGATGCTTAGATAGGTTGGGTATCCTATATCTGATTTATCTTGGTCATCCTTACATACCACAACAATCTCTTCTAAAACACCTTGACCAAGGGAGAGATTGAGGCTCGGTGGGTTCATCTTCAAAGGTAAGTATTCCTAACTTTATTTATCCTTTATAATATTAGATAGATAATGTATTTTCTTTCTTCTCCCATATATTAGGATTTCATATGCATTGACATGAGTATATGTCTTTTAATACATGTTTAGTTTAGTTGTTTATTCTATTATTTATAACCCTCACTTTGTGCCACAAGCTTTGGTATGAACTAGATTAGATTTTTCTTTCTTGTTATTAGAATATAGTGAATGTTTTAAACCTTAGGACTCCATTAGGGTTTTGTGATTGTGTTAGACAGTATAGGATTTAGAACCCTTGTAAGCATGATATATTGTGATAATTGATATAAGTGATCCCCTAATTGGGTCTAACAAATCCCCATATTGGTCATGTTCTTACTTAATAAGTGTATCCCTAATCAGAAGTGTAGGTATGATCTATCTTCTTCAAGCTAAGATTGATTTATAAATATGATGCATTTTTTATTGCATACATTCTAGTGAACCTAATGAAACTAACCCATGTAGGATTTATTTCACTTTTACTTCATTTATTTCACTCTTTTTATCATCATTTTTATCATATATTTTGGCATACTAGATCAATTCTATCAACCTATATTTTTATCTCTATGCATAAGTTTTCAAGAAGAGGAAACTAGTTTGACCCAGTCAACCCAATATAAGTTTATAGCCTTTTAGACTCCTAGTTTAGCCTACAAGGTTGACCCAGTTGACCCCTTATAGTTTTATCACTTTTTAGTAGGTTCTTGTACAGCTTGATCGATTCTATTGACCTAGTTTGTAGGTTTCTCAAACATACCTCAAAGTTATTCATCATCAATCTTCCTTCATTTCATCTCTGATCCACCAAGGTTTCTTTCTACTTCTTTGTTTATTTATTTTATGTCTTTCCTTTCATAGTTTTTAGTATTTAAAGCTACCCTTACATAGTCAACTGGATCGACACTACTGACCCATTTCTATGTCCTATGTGCTATATGAAATAATTGGATTCACCTGCCAACCTATTTCATTTTTAGACCTTGATTCCACATTATAAGTTCAACCCTATCGAACCTATTCTATATTCTATGCATATAATGTCAACATTATACCTTGTTTCAAATTTTTAACTAGCCTTATATCTATTAGTAATTAGTTCACACATTTATTTTCTTGTTGTTTACATGCTTAAAATAGTTCACATTGTTTAATTAGGGTATTTTCAATTAATTTCTTAGTTTTACAATTTTTATTTTATGCACACATGGACAAATTACATAACATAAACAAACACTTTAGCATCTATCTACATTAGGCCAACCTACTTGGATTTCATCACCAAGGGGGATGCTAAATTGATGCTCTGGTCAAGTGTAAAGCATCGTTAATGGTATATTTTAGCTAAGCACTTGTTACCCTTATTGTTATAGTGTGTGAAGTGAGGAGGTAGGCCCCAATACTAAGCCTATATTATTTCCACTATAATCCCTTTCAGTCCAAACTACCTGAAACCATCCTTAGATTACTATCTAGTGCCTTCTTTATATGCCAACTTCCAATCACATTTAAAATCATTCTTAATAATATAATTAATAATCAGGTTGATCAATTGTGTGTGTAAAAGCTTGCATTAGCTAGCGTTAGTGTAAGATTTTACTTTGTAGTTTTAATTAGATTGGCCAGAGTTAATCCAATTAGATGTTTATTTTCTTTCAGTACTTATTACTTTTCATTACTTTCTAACTTATCTTGTTTCATTTTTTAAATCTACTTTAGGATTATTAAATTCCTTATCTATTATACTAGATTGACCCTAGCGACCTTGTAGCTTTTCTACCTTATATACATTGTACTAGATCAACCCAGTCAATCCTATATAATTTTATAATCCCTATTTTTTACTAGGTCAATCCAGTCAACCCTATACTATTTCAATCACCTCTTTTGACCTTTGCTTTCTCATATCTCTTATTTTCCCTTCATTATGGACTTTCTATTTAGTAATGACACTTAGTCACAATCAGTAAACATGATGAACCTTACCAATCCTAATAGGGTATCCCATAGATAAAGTATGTCTACTTTTTTAGATGCTAGTAATGTTCATATTACCACTCACACAAGGAACTATGGGAACCCTCTTCATACCTCTTCATAGTATAATCCTATTTTCTCATTAGAATACCAACCTAAGTTAGAGTGTACTCCCAAAATTCTTTTCTTTATTTATGAATTTCCTAAACATAGAGGAAAGGATCCTTCTACCATTTATAACCTCATGATTAGTGGTCAAATTAAAGAACCTCATTTACCTACTCCTACATTCTCACTGAGATTTGGAGGAACCCCTTTCTTTGGTTTTAAACCTCTTCCTTCAATTTCAACTCCTTATGCCATGACATCTTCTTCTCTAACCTATTCTACTTCCATGCCTAGTATATCCACTAACATGGTAGGTTCTACATCTAGTGGTCCTCTCATAATATCCACTATCTTTAATCCTTCTATTAGTTCATTATTTTCTACCCAAGCCAATCATGATTCTATTACTTTTTCCTCTCAACCATTCACTAGTCCATTTTTTGCTTCACAAGCAAATTTTGTCACTAGTGCCTCACATTCTAAAAATTATTCTCAAGCTCATCTCAACACTAATAGTGGTACCTAAACCACTAATACCAACACAAATACCAATCCTAATTTTAATAAAAAACATCAACTTTTATGTTGAACTCTTAATCAAATGAATACTGTTCAAGATCATAATATAAATTAAATGATGAGAATTCAAAACCACCTTCTTAATCTTTAGACCCATCTAAAAATAATGGCTTGGGGCACACATAACCAAAAATTTCCCCCTCCTCCTCTTTAATATTCTTAAGGAAATCTCATTACTCAAACTCGTTTAGTCAATAAACCATCAAGAATATCCAAAATTAACCTCTTACTACTCAGATTGCCAAAATTAATATAAGAGGTATAAGACCTACAATTTATTATAATGGGCCAACTGATTGGACCCTTCACCTCAAAACATTTAGAAATATTTACAAGGATTATGAAAAATTAAAAATCTTTGTTACTACCAAGATCCTATCCAAAACCCTCACAGGTGATGCCTTGGAAATGTATAATCACCTTAGATCTCATTCCATTTCTAGTTTGGAGGACTTAGTAAATGCTTTATTGTAAGAATTCCAAACTAATGATATTCCTAAAAACACTTTGGCCTATTTAATTAATTTTAAACAACATGAGAATGAAAATTCCCAAGCCTTTGTTAAGAGATGGAAGACTTTGTCAAATAAATGTGAACATAACATAGTAGATGACAATCTTTTTCATCTCTTTACAATTGATCTCTTTACTAAATTACAATATCGATTCTACACTCTCTCTCGATGTACCTTAGAGGAGACTATTAAACAAACTAAAAGAAAATATTTCCTAATGCATTAATTCAAGTGACCCTAACCTTCCACAAGTGATCACTTATTACTTAAGAATAAAATATTTAATATCACCAATGATGGTGTTACCGATTCTTATGATACCATTCAAAATATTCAGCCTATCATTCCTTACCCTTATTTAGAATCAACTCTTTCTTCTCAACAATATACTAATCCTCATTTTTATTCACCAAATAACATTAATGTTCACAAACCTCTATCTTCAACTAAATTTATTAAGTGTCTACCTAGGCCTCTTCCACAAGAACTTGACCTTACTCATCCTATGGAATCTAGGTATGATCCTAACAAGTTTTGTTGGTTTCATGCTAGTTGGGGTCATTCTCATGAGACCTATAGAAAACTTCATAATTTATCTATGTATTTTCTTCTTGGACCTAATTTTGTTCATGATTCCATTATCCATAAGCATCAACAAGCCTATGAGATTGATTTTAAGGACTATAAATCAAATGACAAAACTCAAGCCTTGAATCAAGTAAATGCCCATTTGGCTATCTATAAAGATCCTTTACCTAATTATTAACTGATTCAAGACACTCAATACAAGCCAACCCCTTCCACCAATAATGTAGAAAGTCTTGTTGAACCAAATTCTAAATAAAATGTGGTGAACATGATTAATATGCAAAGGGTGGTGGCTTTCATTGATTCCCAGCCTATCTACACTCCTCGTAGGACATATTGTGTTATTTAGGATTCTTCTCCAACTAATTTAAATGAGTTGGGGAAAGATATTATTAATTTAAACAATAATTTTTTGTATTATCCCTTGGATAACACATCCCATACTATTTCTACCACTCTTCTTTCATCTTCTAATACTAATGATAACTAAGCTTCTACTAAAACTTCCTCTTCTCCTTCTCAAAATCAACCTAAAACAACCAATTATTCATCTAAAAATGATTTACCACCTTATTCTAAACCTTTTTATTCTTCTTATCAACAAAAAATTCAATTTACTTTGGCTCCTCCTTTCAAGGATCTCCTTCACCATTATGCACCTTTATCGAACAACCTTCTTATGGGATATGATGAGTGCGATCCCATTGTATAAATCACTAATATCCCATCCCAAATTTTATTTATTGATCTTATAAGGAATTCCCCATCTCATAAAAACCATCTCATGTATCTCTTATTTAAGATTAATGTCCCTCATCCTCCCTTCACAAGACTAGAGGTAGATTTATCTAGTTTTGAAGATAGTATTTTGTAACAATGTCAAGAGATGTCTCTTAACATTGATGAAACTATAGATAATTCTATTTTTATATGATTTCCCATTGTATCTATGATTCCTAATGAGATTATGCTTCATGAATATGATCCTCCCATATTTATTAGCATTCAAATTGATGATATCAATGTCAAGCATACATTGATTGATGAGGGTTCTGACACCTATTTTGCTTCTCTTTATTTCATTAAGACTCTTGGATATTTTGAATGCAATCTTAATTAGACATGTAACACATGCCAAGGATATGATAAAAGGAAAATACATCCTCTAGGTTGTGTTTGGATTCCCATTACCATCCATCTTGTCACTATTCATGTGAAGGTGATGATTTTTAGCTTCCCCCTTTCTTATAACATCTTACTTGGTGGGTTGTGGACTCACTGCATGAGATCTATCACTTCTTCCACATGTCAATTTATTAAATTCCTTGACAATAGATCCATTTATAAGATTCAAAGTGACACTAACCCTTATAATTTTGAATAATTCCAAGATCGTGGTGTCTTTAAGATTCCTACTCTTGAACCTTTGCCTAGTGTTCCATTTTTTGAGTCCGAGCATCTTAATTTTACTATTAATTCAACCCATGGTTATAATGGGCATCCCAAGATCATTGGTAATATTCCTCCTAACCATCTACATTTTGATGATGATGAGCCCAATGAGATTAATTTATATATCAAAACTTTTGATCTCTCACCTCATCTCATCTCATAGCTTCCTGCTTCTTTGCAGCCTAGTTCTCACAAACCTCTTTGTGATGAAATTCCTATAGTCATGACCATGAATAGGCATTATATTCACCTACTTCATTAGATGATAAGGTTATTCTTACCTATGTTATTAATCTTCATGCCCTAGATTATGATGATGGTTATTCCTTAGATGATCTATTGTTAGGCAGTCTTGTACAACCCTATGATGTTGAGATTATCCATTATTGTTCTTCTTTACTTCAATATTTTCATGTATATCATCATTTTACTTCACTTATAGTTCTTAATTTTTTAATTTTCCCCTTTATCACAGGGTAGAGATGGAATTAACACCTCCATTTTTTAAGGAGGCACATAGGATTATGCTCATAGATCATGTTATGACTAGGCCTTAACATTTTATTAGGTACCATAACCCTCATATCTAGTTTACCCCTAAGGTTAGTGAAACTCTTCTTAGACATTATATATATCCTAATCCTCCCTTAGTAGAGATAGATATAGTTGAGCCTCTTCTTACTTCTATTATAGTTGATCCTATTCCCACTCTTATTATTGTTGAGATTATCCCTATTTTTGATTCCATCATTCTTTTTGTTAAGCCTAGTTCCATTCCTTCCTCATCATCACCCTACCTTAGTGATGGTTTGATTCCTTTGCCTAAGATGGATTCTCTACCCACTAAATGGGTTGATAAATTCTCTCCAACTTATTCCACTCCTAATTTATCTCCTTGAGTGCTTCTAATAAAACCACTCATAAGTATATCCATTGCTTCCATAAAATAGATAACCAATATTCCACCCATCGTTGCAAGTTATATAAATATACTGATACCTTACATCCTTCTTCCCTATCATTAGATAAAGCCATACCTCCCCTGAAGGTACTTCTTAAATATTTTCCCAAGTATGGTCATGTATATTATCCATGGCATCTATGTGATACCCATCAAACTGATCATTATCACATCCTATAACAACACCTCAAAGATCACCTTATAGCCATTTTTAAACCTTCTACCATTCTATCCATAGGTCATTCCCAAAATAAAGCTCCTCCTTCTTCTCTTATGGTTCTACCTCTAACAATTTCATCCCCTCTTATGGTCCCTTCACCACCTTTTGTGCATCCACCTATGATTTATTTACATGTGGACCTTCCCTCATCTATGGATCCTTCTCCACCCATGAGTCCTTCACCTGTGGATCCTTTTCCACCAGTATTCCCTCTTCTCTCATTGATCCTACTCCCATGCATTCTCCTAACCATCCTTTAGATAATTTTCCTCCTTAGCATGATCCTTTGACATTCCTACATTTTTAGTTGAGTAGATTAGAAAATAAGTATTTGCCTAGTATTCATTGAAAAATGATGAAACCTTAGTAGAAATTTGATTATAGTTTCATAGAGACTATCTGATGTATTGGATAATGTGTGTGGATATATTTACCAGTATTTATAAACATATGCATGGTGGTTTTACATTTATATTGGATTGCATGTATGTTACAATCTTATTTTTATCTATTATAGCATTTGACATTGTGTCAAATTTATGCTTATCTCATATCATGATTTCTTACTTGTACTATATCTTGATTATATTATTATGTATTTTTTCATATGGTTGTGCTTTCTTTATCATTTCTTTCCTTATTTCCCTAGAGTTTTTATCAATACTCTCTTTATTTTATCTTCCTAATTGTTTTTCTTTCATATCCTTATTTTTCATAAATAAATTGTCATGGTGATTTGGTTATACAAATCCTATTTCCCTTGGTTATTATCTCCCTTTACCATGTGATCAATTCACAAACAATCTATCTCTTTATTATCTCCTTTTACTGGTCTACTTTGGATCTCCTTTGTTCCCTCTTCCTTTATTTGTAAACTAAGCATATAAATAGTTGAGACTTGAGATCACATGCTAGTTCATTATCAATCCTAAGTGTCTTAGTCAATCTTTGTCTTTGGTTACTTAGTTTCCTTTAGCCTTAGCCTATAACTCGTTCATGTGCATCACTATCTCTCTATTATGATTTTTCATTATAAATCCATATGGAGGAGGAATCTTAAAAATCCTTCAAAATAAAGTTAAAATCCAAATCATTTAAAAAAAAGGCAACGATATCAAAAGGTAAAAATATTCTTACAAAAGTCTAATCACACCAAAATATGTGATTCAAAGCACATCTACTTCTTTTAGTCAAAGTTAAAACTCCACAATCAACTTCATAGTAGTATCTGAGGTCCTTTGGGGTGTGGTAGGTCAGTATATTAGAAGAGGAGAATGGAAAAAAAATTTAGTTCTACCTAATTTCTTACACAAATACCCAATCTTCATAGTATATCAATGGCTCTATAAGGGGTACTGAAGAGCAGAGAACATGTCATGGGAAGGTAGGTATATTTTATTTTTATTGTACCAATCTACCTTCATGAGTTGATCTTATTAGCATATTTGTTTTCCTACAAATTTTTGTGTCTATAGAGAATAGGTTTACTTTGTACATAGATGACCACTAGTCACTTAGTGTCTTCTCATGTTCTTAGTATGCATCTTGCCTCCTAAGTCTTATCATAAGATGCCTAAGTCTTTGTTTTTTAAACTCCATTTTTCACTCATAATATTTCCTATTGAGAACTATTATTTTGTCTACTAATCACTCCCCTTTGGATTCCATTTGTGAGTTACTTTTTAAGACTGTGGATAGGACCCAACTATCCTCACAAATTACCATCTTTTCCTTCCTATTATCCACATCCTTTTATTACCCAATTTTATTGTTTTTTCCACCCTAGTGGTCTTATATTTATTGAGTTCTAGTGTAATACCATGGATAGGACCCGACCCTCCTCACAAAATTTTCCAATACCCAAGTCACCATCCAAATTACATGTGTCAAATTTGAGATAAGATCCAATTGATTATGAAGTTACATGGCATTTTATATGCTTCTTAGCTTGATTTTGTATTTTTTATGATTACTTCATTTTTCTTTCCCTTCTTATCTTCTTATTTTTTGAGTACGTGTAAAATTTCAACCATTTCTTGAATTTCTCATACTTCTCAACTTGAAATAGTATGACCATTTTAAGACCAATTTTTTTGTAATTTTCTTTTTCTTTCATACTTTCTAGCATTATTTAATATGATTTATTGACTTAATTAATTTGTTTATTACCCTTTGTGTCCTTTTACATACCTCTCATTTTATTACATTATTTTCATACTTCCCAATGCAATATTAGTATGATTTTACTTGTCTTAATTTTGTGAAAACATATTTCATATTATTTTTTAAAAAAACTAATTTTTACCATCTTATTTTTCCATTTCTTGGTTTTTTATACTTAGTCACTTCTTGTTATTACACATTTCCTAGCTTGAAATAGTGTGTAGTAAATTCTTGATTACTTATATTTTTCCAAGTTCTTTTTGCCTATTTATTTTTAACCATGCATGTGTCTTTCATAATGTTAGAAAATAAACCACATGTTATATATTTACTATAGCATATACAATAAAGGTAAATCATGTGCTAGAAATAAATATATCCAAAGCATCCATAACCTCAACTATAATAAACAAACATAATCAACCATAATGACAACATAAAAATCCAACAATAATATGCCAAAAATGATCTATATATATCTCATGAGTTTGATATAAAAAATGTAATCATATATAATACTCTATCTCTATGGCTACGTCACATCATGTTTATCTCATTGCCTAGCCATGCTACCTATTGAAGCCTCATTTTGATTACTCTAAATGGTATGCTTTAAGGAGGTCATCTGAGATTTTAATCCCTCTACCTATCTATGTAGGTGTGTTACATGCATCTGTGACTCCATCAATTAGGTCTAGATCTCTTTCATCTATGCTACTATAGCCAAATACATAGCTCTTTCATATACTAGGGCTTGCAATTCCTATAGCCTCCAACACCCATTATTTTTGGTGATTTCATCCTCTCTCTCTATGCCCATCCAACTAATATAAACTAGCATGCCTAATCTAGGGAAGATGGTACACTTAAATCTTCTAGTGTCAAGGGGTCGTATGGCTATAAAGTCTCATCTAAGATGTCAATGAGTGTTCCCTTCACTAGGGACCCATATCTCTCCTCCTCATTCTCACCTACTACCCCACATCCATCCATTAACCAACCACATCAAAACACACTTTCCAATCCTTCTTACCCACCAAACTAAAATCCAACCTAGGTTCCCCCTAAATAATTCACCCCTATATGGGAATATTATGCCTCTATGTTGGATAAATTGATAAAATATAATGTTATTCAACTCCCACAGATCAAGCCACCTCAAAAATTTAACCCCTCTCACCCCATGCTTAAGTGGTACAATGAAAATGACCATTGTGATTTCGATCGGGTCATCAGACATGACATAAACTAGTGTAACATTTTTAAAAGTCTTATCCCAAACTTGATTTATAATGGTGAATTGACATTTTAAAACCCTAATACATCCCCTAACCATTCTCTTGATATTTTTCACAAACCATTCCCTAACCATCCTCTACCTACCCAAACCCATGATAATCAATTTGAACCATCTTCATCTCATGATTCACACACAATCAATGTCATCATAAATGAGCCCATGGAGGATGAGCCTCATATTCCCATTTCCTCCTCACCAACATCACTTATGAGAGAATAAAATTCACCTATTTCCCCTTCAAAAAACCAAGTATAAGGATCTATAACCCTCACTTCTCTGCTTGATCAAACCATATCCATGCCTACCTCTCCTTTCATAAAACCAACCATTGATCTAACCACCCCTTCCTCTATACTACCAAGTGAAATGGTAGAAATCTCATCTTCTCCTTTGGATACCCTATCAAGGTAAGGATATAGGACCGTACCTACATCCTTGATCAAACAAACATCCCCTCTCTTAATCACCCCACAAGTAACCATTGTTTTGGAACCTTCTAGCTCAAGCAGAGATGAAGGAACCATCCCCTCTTCTTCACCTAAGGGATTGAAATTTAAAAAATAGATCAAGGAACAAAAATCATTTATAAGCCCTTTTCTTAGTTAGTGCAAAGTTTGGAATTTGCCTCATAACCCAACCTAGATAGAACCACTTCCTGCCATCATTTGAGGCTCCCATACCAAAATAAAACAAAACCCTTGACCTCATTAGCATCCACTTTCCAACCTATTACCACCCCATCATCAAACATTCCTTTCCCATAAGCCTCCATGGACCTAGATGATCTCATAAACTTATATCTAAACTAGCAAAGAATTTAGGTATCCTTCCCACACCTAGCATCGTCTATCACCCCCATCAAATCAGGCCTAACCCCCTCTAGGCCACATAACAAACCACCAACCAAGATGGACTAAAGGGTATAGTTACTTAAACCTCATCCTCAAGTTAGACCTATATCACCTCCTCATTTATCATATATTTTGGGACCTCACCTATCTACCATCCTAGTCACTTATTTTTATTCAATTAAATGAACACCCTTTTCTATGTCTACCCTCCGCTACCTATGCCATCAACTTCATCATTCTTAGATAATTTATCCCCCTCTACCTTTCCAACTATTATCAAACTCCCATCCTCTACTTTAAAACCAGTTACCATTAACCTAATCATAACTAAGCCAACCCAATCTAAACCATCTAACAAAATTTCCCAAACACCAACCCTCTCTAAGGTCAAGACCATGCCCAAGAAGGTTCTTATTTCCCTAATGAGAATCTTAACACCCTCAACACCTCTAAAGGAATCTTACTTTGTTATTTTATAGAGGCTATTGCAAATATCCTCCATTAAATGTCTACCTATTAAACCATTCACCCCTTCTAATACCAAACCCTCTTGGTTCAATGATACTTAGATCTATGTGTACCATAGGACACTAAGACATAACATAGAGAGTTAAAAATCTCTCCAAGCTCTTGTTCATTACTTATATGAGGATGATGATCTATCATTAGGTGAACCACTTTTACCTACCTTACCAACCCAACTACCAACCCAACCAATATAACATTATCCTAACCTATGTTGACTTCCTCACTCTCATCTATAGGCAAGGGTGAGGAGTTAAAGTAATCACTGAGTTAAACTAAGCCCATTATCTAAACCATCCACATGATTACCTAATATCAATCACAATAGAGGGGTAAAGGAAGATCCATTATGTCCATTATATGGATATATCCTTCAAATTCTTAGCCTCCTAACTAAGACCACACACCAACACCACCACCCAGGCTATCACCTAGACCCAAAGTATCCATCCTAGGTGTACCTCTAATGAATTCCTCCGCATCCATTCAATAAATTGTGTTGAAGCAACTCCATCAAGAACCAATGAAGATGAGCCTTTATGACTTGATTAATACCTCACCTCATCATCATCAAGCACTAATATATGCCTTATAATCCATTGAGGTTTAGCTAAATGAACCTCAATCCCTTACCTCCTTTGTTAGGACCCTCCAACATTCTACCATTATCACCTTTTAAGATTCTAAAATACCTCTAGTACACTCCAAGGAATTTGAACCACCTCTATTTATCATCATATATATCAATTCACATCCACGTGAAAAGGGTGATGATTGATGGAGGAACCAACATCAACATAATCTCTTCCCATGATTTTGATCAACTACATTTACCAAAGAATATCATGGCCAAAATCATAATGGTTTTTTCCTCCTTTAATGACACCATAGCCACTACCTTAGGAACCATTGTTCTTCAAATATGCCTAGGACCTCACACCATCCCTGAGCTATTTTATGTTATAGAGGGTGAATTCCAACATAACATTCTACTTAGGCACTCTTAGATTTGGGATATGAGTTGCATCCCCTCCACTTTAGACCACTATGTTAAGTTCAAACATGAAGGGAAAATCATAAACACTAAGGCCAATCCCAGTCCTTTTACATGTTGCAACATGACCTATAGGCCTAATGATGTATTTCTTCCACATTCATCTCCCTCATAGTCAACCAATCCCATTAACACAACCACACCATCAACCATCACCCATAGTACTTCTACCCTTAATAATGATAAAGCCTCAACTAGTGTATCTATCCTTTTTTCCTATATTCCTATTGAGAACTCCTTGACACAAAATTTCTAATGCCTCTCTTGGGAAGTACCATATTTTAGCCTTAGATTCCTTTACCACTCCCTAGGAATATGGAAACCTTCAAAACAACCCTTCTTATGACCCTAACATAGGTACCTTCATCCGCTTTGTACTTCCTAACAATCAAACATACTTTGTCTATGGGGGACTTGATCGACCACTCCTAACTCCTATCACCACTCCATATATTCAACCTTTCACTTCTGATTTCTTTAATCTAAGTAACCCAACCATTAAAATAAGCTATATTCATCACTTTTCTTGGAAAGGATTTAGTATTGGCCTATATGAATAAGGACATCATAAATTTACGATTATCAAGACTCAAAAACCTTGTGAGTTCTTTAGGCTCATGTTTGAACCACCTCATGAAAACCTATTGATATCCCTATGGAAGAGATTTCATTTTTTCCTAATACATCTTCTCAACATAGATACTCTGAGATCATACCATCCAATTTTTTTTATCAGTACCATTAGTTTAGGACCACTAACCTATCAGCATAATGGCAAAACTAAAACCTTTCCTCTCATCCACCCTAAAATGATCAACCATGATTTACCCACTATCTATACCATTCATTACCAAGATGAAAATTATATCCTCACGTACCTTGATGCAAGAGACTCTCCCATCCATAAATCTTTCCATTTGGAAAACTATACTATGCTCAATAAATCAAATATTGACATTAACTTAAGAACCTAAGATAATCCTCATATCATCAAAATGGGCCAACCCTTAGACTCAAATAAGAAACATGATTATCTCACCTTCCTTCAAGACCATAGAATCATATTCACTTGGTATTAGTAGGATATGCTTGAGATTGACCCCTCCATTGCCCTTCATTACATCATTGCCAATCTAAAGGCTAAGTAAGTATGGTAAAAATTTCACAAAATGCACCCTTGTATATCTCTTCTCATCAAGGAAGAACTTCAACATCTTTTATCCATCATCTTTATTCAACCCATTGACTACCCATAATGGGTCTCTAATATTATTCCCATTACCAAGCCCACTAGGGGAATTTAGATACCTTTGTGTGGATTTATAAGACCTTAACCTTGCATTCCCCAAAGATAACTTTCTTTTACCCAACATCAACCAAGTAGTTGACCTTACTGTAGGTCATGATATGTTATCCCTCATGGATGGATTTTCAAGACACAATCAGATCTTGATCACCCCCTCAAACCAAGATAAAACTACCTTCTACTATTAGGTCATGCCTTTTGGCTTAAAAAATACAAGAGCAATGTATCAACGGGCCATGACCTTTATCTTCCATGATCTTATTCATAAAATTATAGAGGATTATGTGGATGATCTCCTTAGAAAATCTAAACACTACAAGGACCATTTATCTATTTTTACTATATTTTTTTATGGACTAATCCAATTCCATGTTCAATTCAATCTCAAAAAATGCATTTTTGGGGTTTTATCTGCAAAGCTTCTAAGCTTTATCATTTCCATTCATGGAATTGAGATTGACCCTACTAAAGTCAATGCCATCCTAGAAATGCCTCCTCTAAAAAACCTTAAGCAACATCATAGTCTATAGGGAAAACTCCAATCTATCCATTAGTTCATCTCTTAATTATTAGATAGATACCACCCTTTCACTACCTCTTAAAGAAAGACACCTATTTTATATGGACCAAAGATTGTCAACAAGCCTTTGATTCACTCAAAGAGTACTTTATAACTCCAAATGTTCTTATCCCACCTAGGGATGACCAACATTTCTACCTTTACGTATCTATGATTGATCACTCTTTAGGTGCCATGTTAGCTCATCGATATTAAGAAAATAAGGAACAATCCATTTACTATATTAGTCACATACTTCTAGAGTATGAGACATGATATACCCATCTTAAAAAGATTTGTCTCACTCTCATTTTTGTTGCCTCTAAGCTTTGTCACTACCTTCTTAATCACAAAACATATGTTATCACTAAAATAAACCCACTCAAGTATATGCACTCCAAGACATACCAAAATTAGTGTATGGCTAAGTGGCTCATGCTTCTGGATAAGTTTAATCTCGAGTTTTTTCACCAAAAATCCATTAAGAGGTAGGTCATTACTGATCAATTAGTTGAATCCCCTCTCCTAGATAACCATCCCATTCCATTAACATTTCCTGATGAGTCTATTTCAACTCTTTCTCAAGCAGAACCCTCTTACCAAATGACCATTTTTTTTTATGGCTCTAAATGCCAACATGGTGGGGGTGTAGGCAAAATTCTCATACCCCTTCATGGTAAATCTCTTCCATTATCCTTTAAACTTGACTTTGAATATACTAATAACATCATACAATACAAAGCTTTGGTCATAGGTCTCCAAACTACTCTCGCCTTAAAAATCAAAACCGTTTCTATCTTTGGTGATTCTCAACTCATGATTAACTAGGTCAATGGGTCCTATTAGTTTAAAAATGACATTTTATAAAAGTATAGCTCCTTTTCAATGAGATCTTAACATATTTTGACCATTATAAAATCTAATTAGTACCTCAATCTACTAAAAAAATTAGACATAATGGCCTCTCTCACATCTGAAATACCCTCTCAACCTATGGAATCTAAATTATGTGTCATCATCCATTATTTCATTAGGTCCTCATATATCAGTTCAAACCTTCCAACCATCTATAGTGTGGAGGCATCTCCTTTCAATGACTGACATAACCAACCCTTTAATTACCTTAACTTGGGCATCATTCCACCTAACCTCTCAAAGGATGCCCAAAAGTCCTTTGTGCAGGGCACCTTTCATTATACCATACTAGGGGGAATTCTATATAAATGTGGCTTTGATGGTCTTCTCCTCTATTTTTTATATTTTTAGGAGATTCTTCATGCCATCAAATAAACCCATGATGGAGTTTGTGGGGGACATTTTAGTGGTCTCATTGTAACCAAAAGAATCCTATGCCTGGGTTACTATTGGCCTACCCTCAATCAAAACTACCATGATTATGTAAAGAAGTGTGTTAAATGCCAAAAACATGCTAACTTTCATCATGTACCTACTCACAACCTTCAAGTATCCATGGATTATTGGCCCTTCTTATAGTGGGGGCTAGATCTCATTGGATAAATAAATCCTCACTCTTCTTAGTGACACTAATATATCATCACCGCTATAGAATATTTCACTAAATGAGTGGAGACTATCCCCCTTATCTTCATCAAAGCTAAAAAATTATATATTTTGTCAACCATCACATTATTTATCATTTTGGGGTCCCTCAAAACATCATAATAGATAATGGAAAATCATTCAAAAATAAAAAAAGTTCAAGCCCTCTATGATGCTTTTGGCATCAAACTCAACCATTCCTCACCTTACTATCCATAGGAAAATGAACAAGGAGAATCCTCTAATAAAACTCTCATCAAAATGTTTACCAAATTTGTAAGTAATTTAAGCAAATATTGGAATATACACATCCCATTTATTTTATGAGCCTATCATACTAGTATCTGAACTGCAATAGGTGCTACACCTTTTTCTATGGTCTTTGGCAAAGAGGCTATTCTACCTCTTAAAGTCCAAATTACCTTTGTATTTCCTTACATGACATCATTTCTGAAGAGGATTATTATCAATAATGCCTCACACACCTTGAATTACTTGATGAACATCACCTTACTTCCCTTAACCATCTTTGCATCTATCAAGAGTATATTACCTGTGCTTATAACAAGCACCTCAAATAATGGGAATTTAATATCAGAGATCTCATCATTAAATAAAATCAACACATGACCAACATGGATAAGAGTAAATGAATCAAGTTTGATTTCAATTGGATTGGACCCTACATCATTACCCATAAGTTTGGATAAGAAGCTTATCATTTGTCCTCTCTCGAAGGCAAACTAGAACCTAGGCCTCTCAACACTTTGCATATGCATCTATTTTTCTATTAAATAAGGATCAAAATCACCTATTTGTTTAACTTAAGCTCATACTTTAATTATGATAGTTTAACCTTCACCCACCTTCCTCCTCCCTTTTTGAGGATAATTGATGACAACATATAACCATGAGTTCAACCATCATAGTCATGGCCTAATCCTAAATATCAGTACCATGGCTCTACCCATAGCGTGGTTCTCATGGATACTTTTTGTATTTAACAAGATGTAATACCTTGGTCATTATCTCTAAAAATCACACCCTTTCACATATCATTGACCTTATTGCATAAAATTTTTCCCTAATTAGATTGGTCCATGTATAAACACATTTAATCTTGCAATAATTACTTAGGTTAATATCTTAAGTATTAAAAACTACTCCCTCAAAGGATAGCTACCCAAAAACAAAATAAAAACTACCAAATGTAAGATAGACTACTCCCTTGAAAGACATCTATCAAGATCATTACCCAAATCCACTAAGATTAGACCACTCCCTTGAAGGGTGGCTAAGTTCACTTTGTCAAAAGTAGAGAAATTTCTTGGAAGCTTCCCATATCGATCAGTTCCCAATATATAAAAATAAAGCAAAAGACCCACTATCACAACAAATCTAAAGCTATAATTGGCTCTATAGAAACATAATAAGTTAGAAGACACAATCAACTTCTACATGTAGACTTCCCTCATTGATCAGTCTACATCTACCATATGACATGGACTTGTCTATTACTATTATAAGGTCACCTATAGAAGGGGAAAATTAATTCACATGAGGTTATCATGCATATCACCCATTACCCTTCACACCACCCATCACCCATATTCCCTTTAGACTATCTATAAATCAAGGGATCTAGAGCTTACTTGACACCGTGTGATCAAGAAAACTTTTTATTGACTAATGATCACTCATGCACAACATTTGATTGGCTTGTATTCATTAATCCAATCCCACTTTGGGTCTATTTTTAGTACTTGTCAAAAATAAATAATTATTCTCTATTCCTAATGTGCTTAGTTGATGTTTTCCTCCAGTTTTTCAATAATAATAATCATTATATTTACATTTAGTGAGATTATAACAACCACAACTATACCAATCATAACCATAGCATTCATAAGTACCCAAAAAACCTTAAGCATGATACCATTCAACCAGTGGCATCCAACAAATTTTGTACATAACAAACTATCAAATATTTTATTTAGGATGTGAGGAATTTCACTACACATACATGGTAATTATATTACATATGGCCTGAAGCACATGCATACATTATTTTCCTACTTAAGAATTAGACAATTATCTGGTGACTCTAGATCTATGTTCAACCATTTTTCTACTTGATTACTCTTAGGAATTACATTGACATGCATAAATAGACATAGCTTATGAATAAGGCATCATTTATTTAAGAAAGTTTACCTCATGAGCTAAATGGTAGCATTAGTGCAAAATGACGGGATGGTACTCATGTTCATTGTTGCTATTGTTATTGATGATGAATGTGGTTGAAGATGATAGTATTAGTGCATGGAGGGACATATACCATCATTTTCAATGAAAAGTTGAATGATGATTGTGTGAAGGTAGATGTGCTTACATAAAGGACATGATCTAATCCTAGTACTAGTCATTATCATGATTATTTAAATAGAATACCCACCCATTCTTCCTCATTGACCTGGTTCTTTATTTTTTTGATCAAGAAGGTCATATGATGTCATTCATTCTCTTAAATAATCTTCCCACTAGAAATGGTCATGTCTATCTACCTTTTCACATGGACACATCACCCTTGATATGATTGGTCATCTTGATAAATCCTTTATGCACCATCATGATATCTTTTTGTTACCCTTATCATCTAATTCACAACCAATTTATTTCCTTGCTTTATCATCTCATAACCTTTGTAGGCCTAGTGGTCATTTGCATCATTATCACCTTTACCCTAGTTGGCATAAATTGGCTTCCAACCATGGGCTATTGTAATGATCACACCTTTGAAACTACCACTATTGCTGGTGGTGGTAACTCCCAAATCCTTACCACTATAAAAACTCTTCCATCAGAGGTAGGATACCATGAAGTCACACTAATACATTCACCTTCTTATCCCCTCTACCCTCTTCTTAATACCAACCCATTACCATAAGCTCTGCATGTTAGACCCCAACCATTGGTAATACCTACTCCAACATGGTAGTCTTTTATTTTTTGCTAGGTAAAATGTTCATTAATAGCAAGGGAATCATCATCGTCTCTTAACCACACAATTTCTTGTTGGTTAGGCCTAAACTGGTGGAACCAATAGGTCATTAGCTCCATAGATCTAGGATAAAGGATGAAAATATGGCCATCATTTGTCTAGCCTACCCATGCAAATCTTAGGGTAGACAAGGTCTATCCTCTATCACTCACCATGCTGCTAACTTTTTTACTTGTAGAATCTACTTAACCATCAAAGATATTCTTTACAGGTTGTCACTTCACTATTTCCCTTAAAACTTGGATTATAGTGGTGATGAACCTTGGCCAAAACAACTCTATAGATTTGGATATACCCTCACCTCCTAAAACTCATCTCATAGTGGTAGATACTATCTCTAAACACCTACCCTCATAAAATTTTAGAAGGTGTAACCTCCTAATAAATTCACCTGTTCTTTAGATTAGCTCCATTGAAGATCATTTATGGTACTTAGCATTATGTTATCTTATAATTTATCCTTCCTTTCCCATCTATATCTCACATCCTACTAAATGTGAGATCATTATGGTAACTATTTACCAATTTACACCACTCACTTTCACTGACACCTTCACTAAAACCCAAAACTCTTGTTTTACAAAGCCTTTTCCCTTAGCCCAAACCAACCCATGTGGTCTATAAAATTGGGGTAGCCAATTTAAACACCACTCACCCAAAATTTGTTGAGCTACATTAGCTTAATGTCCATAGACTATGTAGGCATTGCTTCACATCTAAGGGTAGCTCAGCCACTAACAACTAATTCCCATCCCATTTTTCTTCTCACTCATTTCCATCACTAACAACGCCCTCTTGATTATGGAATCTTACATTGAGGAAGCTTCGAATTCTTTCTTTAGTGTCCTTATTTTTTAACACCATCTAATACTTCCTCTTAAGTTTTTCCCCCATTTTTGGGAGAACTACATTAGCCTAATGTTTTTTCAGAGTATGTAGGTAGCACTCAATTACTGAGGTTAGCTAAGCCACATCCTTTATTTTTTTTCCCTTCTCACCTAAAATCTCTTCCTCCACTTCTCTACCTATCCCCTCACCACATCCCTCCCTTTTGCTTATCAATCTCTTTTAACTAATTTTACAACATGTCAATCTCTTTTAACACAAGTGCTGAAAATTTTCCTCATTGGCCCCTCTTATCTCTCATAAAACCACCACCTACTCTACCTTACTAGCCTGCTCATCACCTTTCCTTACACATACTTCACAGCTTAGTCCCTCACCCACTTCTCATGTTTTTGGTCTCTCTCTCCACTTATTACCAACCTTTTCCTTTATCCCCTTTAACTTCTTTCACCATCCTCATCATCTCCCCTCACCCTTGGCTATTTTTCATACCCTCTTTATCACTCTCTTTTCCTCACCAATTCCCCATCATACTATGCATCTTATAAGCTTTATGTCTCTTTTCTTACTATACTTTATATTTACATGTAGCACCACTCTCCACCATTTCAACTTTTTTCCCACCATACCCATTTTCCATTCTTCTTGTTTACTTTTTTCCATCCTTTCATTTTTTTGTCTTCCTTTTTTCCTCTACATCTAGTTTCTCCCTAGGTATTTATCTTTTGAGAAGCCTTCCATAGTTTCCTCTTTTCTTCTTCAAAATTCTTTACTTTTGGCTTCTATGCTCTCCTTTTCCTCTTTCCATCTCAGTACTCACTTATCTTTTGCATCTATGTGATTATCCTTGCTTTGTATCCCTACTTCAATTATTCCTTTTTCTTCTTATCATCCTTGATCTTCATCCTTTATCTTCATCTCATTTCCTTTCATTGTTTTCCACCACCCTCTCCCTTTTCTCCATTTCATTTCATTTATCTCATCTTGAGGACATTCCTTATTCTTCTTGACCTTTTTTCCCCCTCCTATATGTTAATGCCTGGCTCTTTCCATTCTTTTCCACCTTCATCTTTATATACGACCTCATTGTTTCCTCTAATTATCCCTTCATCCATCTCCTGGTCAACCTTCACCTCATCCCTTATTAGATCTCCCTTATGTTCTCCAATTCAACCTCTACCACTTTAGAGTGTGGTCACCAATTGTGTCACTTATACATCTCCTTTTCTACTTCCTCATGTCCTCCATGCCCTTACTTTAATTTATGAAATCCACAACTTCTCCCTAATTTAATTAATATTATTATTATTTTCTTCACTCCATATTCTAAAAACCATCATCATCTTTCTTTGAATTCCTTCAAAAATCAATGCTTACTTATTTTGGGGTCCCACCGACTCAAGGATCAAGGGTTCTAATCTTTTCCACTTCTCATTTACCCACTCTACTACTTGCATCCCTAAATTATTGAATCATACCCTTCCATATATTATTAATGACATTTTTGTGAAGTGTGCACCATGTTAGCTTATTTGGATGGTGATGAAATAACCCATCAAGTCACCATGACAATTTGAGTAGTGCCAAATTTTATAAATCTTGATAAAGCATATTTCTCCTTTTTTTAAAATGGTGACATAAATTTCATGCTTACACCTACTTATCCATGGCTATAGATTCTTTTTGTATATATGATGTAATCATCTAATTATATCCTAGGTAATCTCATCAATCATTTCTACCAAACCAATCATAAATTTTTTTGAGACCCATATTTCCCACCCTTTGGTATTTCCTTTTCTCCAACCTCCTTTAACCAAACCTAACTACATGATATCAAATGAGGGCAACCAAGTTAACCAACACTCTTCTCCTTAATACAACTACATTTGGTCTAAATTTTTTTTTAGATTCCTATCTATAGAGCTATGTAGGACACATCTACTTATCAAGTGCATCTAGAGTCAGCTCAGCCATCCCTTTCTAACCCATACCCACTCCACCCATGCTTTTACCATGTCTACCTTGATGTTGGTTGTTTTTAACCTAGAACATTAGCATGTTTTGAAAAAACTTTAGACCATAATGACCAACCTTACCATGTTGAAATTTTGAATGTTTGAAACACCTCATGGATGACCTAACCATATGTTGTTTTATAGGATCACTTCCTACCCTAGATACTTGTGACCAACATCGAGCTTGTCTAGATGATTTGATAGGCCTAACTCAATCAACTATGACCAACACTATAGACTGGTTATCCCTATCACATGTCCTTCTAAGATTGACCTACATAATCTTGATTATTTCACTTAAACACATTTTATGAACCCATTGGCATTTCACATACCCAACTACCTTATGGCACCACGTAATGCCTCCCCACCAACTACTTATCAAACCTATACCCAATTTGGACTTCCCTCATCAACTCTTAGTTTTAGAGGGAACACCTCTTCCCATACTTGGAGTAACCTAACCTTTGAACAAGTGATTCATTTTTATTTTGAAGCTTGTTAATTCAAAGTTGCATAACAAAAAGGGGCAAAATGTAGACACTAGAAAACTATGCACATACAATTTTAAATGGATAAATGCCTTCAGACCTACCCTAAAGACCCCCTAAACCTTATTAAACCTTAAAAAACCCCTCTTAACCTAATCAAATAACTATTATTCTAGTCACATAATATTATTCAAAAATACTATTTAAAATTACTTTTCTAAAGTACTATTCAATATGGGACCCACTATCACTATTCATGATGACATGGTAAGTGGTATGACATGTGATAAGTTAAATGACATGGAATGTGACATGGAAAGTGACATTTCATGTTACATGTCAAGGGATGTGGAAGGTTATTTGGGAGGTGATATGGTAAGTGACATGGCTTAGAAGTGAGGTGGCTTAATGTGGGACATCATACCCCACTTAGGACCTTCCCAAAGTGTTTGATGACCTCATTTAAGAATCACAAGGGCCCCCTTTGAAATATGGTAAATTTAAAATCAATGGACCATTATTAAACATGTATTTTACCTTCACACATGAAATTAACCTCCAAAATAAGATACCTACCTCTTTAAGACACAGGGCACCCATTTTTGACTTCTTAACCCAAATGGGACACTCAATAGCCCAAACGGGAATCCCCATCCACATAATTTTGACTAATTCATCCACCATATATAAAATTGTTCCATACCTTTATTATCCCTCTTTTGGCATGACTTTTCACAACATATGCTATAAATACCCCCTCTCCTTCACCCAGGGTTAAGTTGGAAAGTGGAAAAGTAGTATTTTTTTGTTATTAAAATTTTGGTACAATTGTTTGGAAGATGTTATCCATTTGAGAAGGAGGTCATACTCATATTTTAAGAGAAAATATTCAAATCATAGAAGTTCTATCAGAATCACTCTAGGATTTCATCAATAACACCATCATCGACAACCATCTCAAAGGTAACCTTGTTTGTTTATTTCATTTCATCTTATTATCTCCTTTGGCCTCTTCTCCCTTAACTTATAAACCCCATCCTTGGAATATTATTTATTTAATTATAAAATATAACCCCTTTACCTTTTATTTTCATCCTTTTATCATATTTATCCCATTTACTTCATTTTCACCTTCATTCCATTTATCCTTTTGCCCCTTACCCATTTGTCCCTTTTGCCATATTTATTTCTCTTTACCATTTAACTCTTTTTAAAACTTAACATTTTACCATTTAAAATAATTAAAAACTTAAAATGAACCATCCTTCTGACCCTTACCAAATTACCAAACCAAAATAATAACCCTTAACTTGGCTAATTTTCAACAATAACATTATTCAAACTACTTGCTTAAGTTTAATCATATTAACAAAGTATTTTGGTTTCTTAATTAATTTACTATTTTTAATCTTATTTTTATATTATTTTATGCTACCCTTCATTAATTTGATCAAACTTAACTTATTTTAAAGTAGGTGGATTGACATCCTCCTAGAAAGCTTTTGCTTCTAAGATCTATCTTACGCTAGGCAATCCACCCATCTCCTTGTCTAACAAACAAGTGTGTGTTAGTATTTTATTATTTGTATTTATTATTCCCTATCTAAACAATATTTTTCCATAATCATATGGATTCAATGTGTGCACTTTTAATAGGTTTTTATACACACCATTTATCACTAGTTTCTTTCTTCCAAAACTTAGAAAAACAAAAATAAAGAGAGAAACACATAACACCCACTATATCATAAGTCCTATCACAAATTTATAGATATAAAAAATATATGATGTATAGAATTTAAACATACTCACTCTCCTAAATGGTAATATCATCTCTGAGCCTATATCCTACATGGTTAAGACTCTTCTCTCTTGTATACTATCAAATATCCCTATGATCACCTATGATCCTACTATAGGTATCCCTAAGATGGCATATACATCCTCTATCATGATAGCCACATCTACTATTTCCCCATCCACCTCCCATCTAAAGGTGTTAGTCAACCATTCCCTATAATTGAGAAACATGGTTAACAAGTCAACACTGAGGGCGATCTGACACATCTATGTTATCCCACCTAGATATATGGATCCTTGTCTAGTCTTATGTCCATTTGACAACCTATATAACTATTATAGTAACCATTCCACATCCATAAGTATCCATAATCTCTATAGTCCCTGCACCTAAGATATAACAAAAGATGTATCAGTTCCTCCTTATCATTAATAGTCAAAATATATTCTTTTTACATTTTAACATAAACAACAATCCTACATTACTTTATTTTATTCATTTTATCTTAATTTTAGCCTTCTTCACCTTAATTGGTCATTTCAAGCCATCCTAGCCCTCTTTCAGTCTTTTACACACTTTTTCATATCATTATAACTCTTTCGTCAAACTAGTTTGACCAAAATATTCCTATCCTTTCACCTAGTGGACTACAAAATTAGAGTCAACTCCCTTATTTTCCCCTCCCTGGTGCTAAGTTTCTATTTTGGCCCTTTTAGTCCACTTAACAACTCCAAACTAGGCCTTCAGCCTATAGATTGTATAGGATTAACCCATACCTACTAGGTCAACACTATGGATTATACTTATTTTCTAGCCTACTAGGTTAACTGGGTCAACCCAATGTTTTTGGCCTACTGACTCCTTGCATTTTCCTTAAAAAAAGTACAAGTTTATTGCTTTTTGCCTAAAATCTCCAAACCCATTTCTCATCTTCCTATTTTTTACCTATAAAATCTGATTTTGTTCCATTTTGACATCTATAAATGCTTAAAATTCAAAATTACCAAAAATTCACTTAATTCAATACAAATTTCAAAAACTAGTTTGAGATTTTTAGTTGCATACCTGTAGTGCACTTTGAGCTACCTCTAAAGCTCCTCCTTACCTAGCATGTTGTTTCCTCACCATTCTAGCTTATTTTCTCACTAGAGCTCTTTCTTTCCTCTCTCACAAGTCAAAATAACAAATGAATTATCTTTTTCCTTATTAAAAAACACTTTTCAAAATGCAAATTCTTGAATTATTATCTTGTAGATTCCTTATTTTGCTTATATCTTTATTTTTACTCATCCATTTTACAAACCATAAAATGTGTTAGATTTATGATGATGTAGAGATTATTTTACACTACCATATGTATATATTTTAAAATTTTCAATTTTGTCTATTTTTTTCACTAACTTTTATAAGTTCATATGTGTTTTGTATATTAGACACCTATACATTTCTTATAGTCTACTTCTTTAGCTATGACACTAAGTTAAGTTAAAGGTATGTGTTTTTCAATTCAATCCTTTCACTTATTTTATTTTGATAATTACTACACTTTACTTAGAATTAATGTTGTGTGTTATCATGTTTTATCTTTAAGCACCATCCCATGTTACACTTATGTGACACGTGATGAGAGTAAGTGGGCTATATGTATACAAATAATATTTTCAAACTTTTATTGATTATTGACACTTTGTATCTTATAAGAACCTATCAAGTCTCAATCTCTTTGAGTTCATTCCTTAAAGGGTTTACTAGGAAAGTTGTGGATAGACCATTAGTGCTTCATAATATTGTTGTCTCTTTTAACACTTACCATCTACACACTTGTCCCTTAAAATCATTAACCATAGGCTTATTCTTCTCAGTTCTACCCATTCAATATTTTCCTCCTTCTATTCCTCCTTGTCTTGTATTAGACTCCCTTTTGACTATCGATTATACTGGGTTAATTAGGTCAACCTAGTACAATTTAGGGGTATTCTTTACTTTCTTGGTTTGTTAGCCTTTCGGTTGACTTAGACATAATCCTAATAAATTATCCTTGAAAACACACTAGGTTGACTGGGTTAACCTTGTACAACTAACTTTCATAGAAGTATTTAGGGAAAGATCCACCTATATATATAATTTCATTTCCTACAATTTAATAATAAAATAATTATCAGTGAATAAGTGTGAATGAACATTTACCTATTGACCATTCTACTTGAGGAATAAATCTTAGGTTTCCATAATTTATTTAGAGATATGGATCTTGTCTTGGGAAGAAATATTTTGAATGCTTAGATAGGTTATATAGCCTATATCTAATTTATCTTGTTTATCCTTATATACCACAATAATTTCTTACAAAACACTTTTGCCAAGTGGAGAGATTAAGGCTCGACATGTTCATCTTCAAAGGTAAGTATTCCTAACTTTATTTCTCCTTTATAAGAGTATATAAATAATGCATTTGTATTCTTCTCCCATATATTAGTAATGCTTATACATTTATGTGAGTATATGTATTCTAATACATATTTAGCTTAGTTATTTATTTTATTGTTTCTAACCCTGACTTTGTGTCACAAGCTTTTGTGTGCACTAGATTAGATTTTGCTTTCCTATTATTATAATAAAGTGAATGTTTTGAGCCTTAGGAATCCATTAGGGTTGTGTGATTATGTTATACTATAGGATTTGTAACCCTTCCTATCATAATATGTTGTGACAAGTGATACAAATGATCCCTTAATTAGGTCTAGAGGATCCCCATATTAGTCATGCTCCCACTTAATAAGTGTATCCCTAATTAGAAGTATAGGTATGCTCTATCTTCTCTAAGCCAGGATTGATTTATAGACATGGTGCATTGTTTATTTCATACATGTATGACCTATAGGTCACATTCCTAATGTTAGGATAATGCTCTTATAGTTTATGGATATGTGAAGAGGTCTGAGTGTGCTTATGAGAACTATTTTAGTGAAGAAGGAGAGATTTTGTAGCGTGCCTATGTGAGAGGTTTGTTTGAGAAAGATAAAGTTTGTACATTTTTTAGATAATCAAGAGTTCCATCATTAGGTGTTGAAGACATATGTTCTAAGGTGGAAGTGTTCTTTCTGAGGAGAGACAAAAGGATTTGATATTCCTTAGGGGTAGTTACTCCTTATAAAATAGGGTTTCACTAAAGACCTTTGATCAAAAGGACTTGATCAAGGTTGTAGATCAGAAAGACTTGGTTTAAGGTTCCTAATCAGAAGGACTTGATCAATCTCTTGTTTTTGATCATCTTATAGGAAAGTAGTCCATGTTTTTATAGGATCGAGAGTGGGTTTTATTCCCCAAGAGGGTTTCCCACATATCTTATGTTGTGTATGTGATATTTCACTATGTTTATTGTTCACTACTATAAATGGTATGTATGCTTCATAAATGCTTGTGTTGAATGCTTAAGTATTTACAATGGTTTTGAAATTGAATTGAATTATTTTTCATCCTTGATTCACCCCCCCTTAGTGTATTGTACCTCTAATAATTGGTATCAAATCATGTCCTTCTTGAAAAGTTTAAGCACTTGAAGGTGATCCAAGGTATAATGATTGATAAAGAGGTTATGACTTGTCTTCAGCTTGCTTTATCAAATACTAAAGGTGGGAAGACACACATGCAAGATATAGATATAATAATCATTAATTTATAAATCATGATGAATAAAGAAAAATTGGGATGTAAAGGCATGACCTACCCATATGTGATATTACCTAGGGATAAAAGGGATTCGATCTCCACCAAAAGGGTCAAGAATGAAAATTCATTGATCAATAATGGTCAAGAAAAATGGAGGTCAAAAATGAACTATCTTTAATGGGTATTGTTTCTCTAATAGTCAATTTGGTCATAGATATAGGAATTGCTCTCTCTCTCTCTCCAAAGATCAAAAGGGATTTCATATGATATAATTGTAACCAACAAGATCATATAGCTAAAAGTTATAGAAGAGCATTTTAGAAAAAGGATATACAAGTCATTGACACCATCAAATGGTTCAAGGAGACTAAGTCTAAAGAAAAAAAGAAGTAAAATTTAAGTAGACCACATAAGGAAGAGTCATTGTTTGTTCAAGCAACCTTACATACTCAAGAAGATGAGAATAAGAGATGGTTCATAAATAGTGGATGCTCAAATCAAATGATAAGAGACAAGATCAAGTTTATCACTCTATAGAAGACCAACCTAGGTGTAGTGAGATTTAGTGACAAAAAATTTACTAACATTATTTGAAAAGGTACTATGAGTTAAGACAATGGTCATATAAAAACTAAGAATGTCTTATATTCAAAGGTTTGAAACATAATCTTTTAAGTGTAATCTGAATGTGTAAGAAAAGAATTTTTTTATATTTTCATGATGATGTATGTGAAGTAACAAAGGTAAAATCTAACATATTAGTTGCAAAGGTTTGTAAAATAGATAACAAAATGTATTTATTACATGAATCCAAAAGGGAGTAGTGCTTCACGAGTTATTTGGAAGAAAGTTGGCTTTGGCATAAAAGGCTTGGATATATAAATTTTGATAATATAGTAAAAATTAATTCAAAATGGTTGGTAAGGCATATGCCTAAGATTTCTAAGATTCCTCATTCTCTTTTCAAGGCATGTCTTCATAAGAAGCAAACCAAGAGAAGATACAAAAATATGGAATTCTCCACTATAGAGCCATTGGAGTTGATCCACACTGATCTATGTGGACCTATGAGAACTCAAATTATTCAAGGTAACATTTATTTCATGCTTCTCATTGATGATTTTACTAGAATGACTTAGATATTCTTTATTAAAGAAAAATCAAAAGCTTTTACAAAATTTGTGACATTTAAATATCTTGAGGAAAATGAAAAATATTCAAAGATCAAGTGTGTGAGATCAGAGAGAGGAGGTGCATTTTGGTCTCATAAGTTTGATGATTTATATGATGAACATGGGATAAGAAGATAATATTCTACTGCTAGGACACCACAACATAATGGTGTGGTTGAAAGGAAGAATAGGAATATTATTGAGATGGGTAGAACCATGATTCAAGATGCAAATATATCATATGGCTATTGGGAAGAGGTAGCTAAGACTTCTGTGTACATCCTAAACATGTGTCAAAGTAGAGTAAATGGTAAGACTCTTTATGAGTTATGGATGAATAGAGCAGATAATGTTAAACATTTAAGAGTGTTTAGGAAAAAGTGCTTCATTAAAAGAGTTTAAGATAATCTAGGCAAATTTGATTCAAGATCTGATGAGGGCATCTTATTAGGTTATTCTTCTATCAGTACTGCTTAAAGATGTTTCAAGAAGAAACTTCACAAGATTGTTAAAAGTTCAAATGTAAGGGTAGATGAGACAAGTAGAGTTAAGAAGCCAAAATTATAAGTGACTCAATTCATAATGTTATTGCAAACAATTATGATTTATCTATTCAAATAGATGATAAAGATGAAGAGGAAGAAGAAAGATAAGATACTAAAGTTATATCTAGAAGAATTTAGAAAGATAATCCAATCTTTCATATTATTAGAAATTTTGCTGTAAGGTTGAAGACTAAAAGGAGAATGTTGATCAATCAAAATCAGCAAGACTCAGCTCTATTATCCATGATTGAATCCAAAAAAATTATGGAAGTTATCAAAGATAAAAGTTAGAATGATGCAATAGATGAAGAAATTTATCAAATAAAAAGGAATGAAACATGGGACTTAGTGCCTAGACCAAAAGATAAAAATGTGATAGGTACCAAATGGGTTTTTAAAAATAAGATGAATGAGAAATGAGAAGTCACAATAAATGATGATAGATTGGTGTGTAAAGGATATGCTCAACTTGAAGGAATAGATTTTGATGAGACTTTCTTCCATGGCAAGGATGGAAGCAATTAGACTTTTTTTGGCATATGCATGTTTCAAAGGTTTTAAGGTATATCAAATGGATGTGAAATCTACATTTTTAAATGTAAACTTATAAGAATAATTATACATTGAGTTACCTAAAGGATACTTCATGTCAAGTAATCAAGATTTTTTTTATAAATTTAAGAAGGCTCTATATGGTCTTAAACAAGATCTTAGAGCTTGGTATGATATGCTATATAAATATCTTTTAAGTCAAGGTTTTAAAAAGGGGATAGATGATAGTAATTTTTATATTAATATAGAAGGTAATCATCAATTGATAGTTGTTATATATGTTGATGACATAATTTTTGGATCTAATAATGATAAATTGAGTAGAGAATTTATAAAAACTATAATGATTGGGTTTGAAATGTCAATGTTGGGAGAACTATCTTACTTCTTAGGATTATAGATTAATCAACTTGATGCATGGATTTTCATTTATCAAGATAAATATATCAAGAATATGCTAAGGAAGTTTGACATGATGGATTGTAAGCCAGTGGGTACTCTAATGATCATAGGATGCAAGTTAAGCAAACTAGATGACTCACCAAAAGTTGATCAAACTTTGTATAGATCTATGTTTGGAAGTATTTTATACTCTAATGCATTTAGGCATGACATCATGTAAGTAGTAGGTCTTGTAGGAAGGTTTCAAGCTGATACTAGAGAATCTCACTTGAAAATAGTCAAAAGGATCTTGAGATATCTCAAAGGCACCATAGACTATGGTTTATGGTATCCCAATAGTAAAGAATTCTCTTTGAAATCATATAATGATGCTAACTAGGTAGGTTGTGTGGATGATAGGACTACCATTGGTGGGGTCTTATTCATGGGAGAATGTTTGGTGTCTTAGATAAGCAAGAAACAACCCTTGGTGTCTCTATAAAATATACAATCTGAGTATATAGCAGCTACCTCTTGTTGTACATAAGTCATGTGGATGAAACAAACTTTAGAGGATTATAAGGTAAGACAAAATGGACCTTGTCCTATTTATTGTGACAATACTAGTACAATTAGTATCTCAAAAAATATTGTTATGAACTCAAAAACTAAACACATTCCTATTAGATATCATTTCTTAATATAAAAAGTGATTAATCAATGTGTTAAGTTGGAGAATGTTATTACAAAAGAGTAGCTTCCAGATATTATGACCAAACCATTGCCAAAATCTACTTTTGAGTATCTAATATAGATCTTGGGTGTTATTTATTTCTCTATGAATAAATAAAAGGTCTTTGATTAAGGGGGAGCAACATGTTCATGATATTTCTCCATAGGTTTGTGTAGGATATTTTGTATAGGGTCATAATGGGTGTTTTTTTAGGTTAGTTTAGAACATGTTTCCTGATTGATGACTGGAATGGTGTTATGTTAATAGTCATGGAAGTATTTTGAGAGAGAAGGCTAGTAAGCCTATGTGGTGGTTAGTCATGGTGTGTGGATATCTGAAGATGCTAAAATGGTGAAATGTCTTATAAATCTTAGGGGGAGTACCTCTAAGATGTTTCTTGGTAAGCTACATCATTTGTTAGTATTTGTGTGTTTTGTCTTCATTGGTTACAGTGCTTGGTTGAAGAAAAGTGTTGACATGGAGAGAGAAGAAGTTGTCAATGAGGGGGAGTTTGTATCATCTTTATAAGATGGTAATTTTCTATTTGATATTATTTTTAAGCCCTTGGGATCAATGTGTGCCCACTTTATCATTATGTAAATGGGGGAGAAAGTTCCTATTAGGGAGAAAGTTCCTATTGTGGGAATGGTGAGTTGTATATTATTATAGATGATGTTTTTTGACATCAATGACAAAGGGGGATATTATTGGGGAATTATTAGTGATGTCATGGTGATTTCATAGAGGTGTCTTGATGTGTGGATGAAGTGCTTTGATAACCCAATTAACAATGAAAAAGTGTGTAGTGTGCTTGTTTTAGTGTGCTTTATGTTGGCTTGGTTGATCTTTAATTTTGGCATGATTAGATATGTTCAAGGATGAGTATAGTGGTTGGAATATGTGTAATAGGTCCCTAAGATTTTATCTATGATTTGAGTGATTGTGTGCATAAGTGGAATTCATCTAGTTGTCTATAATTTTCATCTAGATAGTTTCGTCCAGTGGAAGAAAATTTGAGAAGGTAGTTTGGTGACATCACCATTGCAACATGGGAATGAGTCAAGGGGATTTGATCATATGATTATGATCACATTAGTCCCTAGTTTTTATGTGCCATATCTCAAGTCATGCATAGAAACATGGTTAAAGATATGAGGGTGAAAAGTTGGCTTCTTAGTCATAATTCATTGTTTTCCCATACATAGCCAAATTTGTAATGTAGCTAGAAAGAGCTAAGTAACTAGTTTGTTGATGAAATATCTTACATGTGTCAAAATTTAAAGAGAAGGTGATCATATGGGTTTGTTCAATTTTGGACCTAGTTTATTTTCACTAATTTTTACATCATGTAATGAAGCGAATCAAAATATATGATTATGCAAAGTTGGGCTTTGACTGTGTTTTTCCATACTTAGCCAATTTTGTATTGTGGTAAGAAAAGCCAAGTGAGAATTTTGATGGTGTTATATCTTGCACATGTAAATGTTTCAAGAGAAATTTGTCATATGGGTTTGTTTAGTTTTGGGCATAAATGTTTTGTGCTAATTTTTAGATCATGTGCTAAAGCACAACAAAAGTTATGCATGTTCAAAGTTGGCCTCTTAGGCAGGTTTTGACATAGCTATCTCTATGATAGAATTTTTTGAGAAGATTTTTTAATGACATTACATATTACACATGTGAGGATCCCAAGAGTAGTGTGTCACATGGTTATATTCTCCTATGTGAAGAGATCATCTGGTCTAAATTTTAGATTTTATATTGAAGCACAAAATGAGTTATTAAGGATCAAAAATGGCTACTCAGGCATATTGAAAGGGTCCCCATAGTCATTTCTACAAGAGTCAAAGCTTGAGCAAGATTGATGGTGCACATTGATTCAATAATATAGGAAGCAACAAGATGAGGATAGGTTCATGATGTTTAATGATTGAGAAACGGTATAAGATAAGGATCCAAAAATAAGTGGGCATTCATACACATTGATCAAATGGTGAGCATTAATTGTTAAGGACATAGTTGATCTATACAGATCGATGGATTACATTGAGTTAACATTATTAGATTGCATGAGATGAGGTTAAAGTGACTATTATTTAATCTTTATCTTTGGTAGACTACACATTAAAGTTTAGACAAGATTTATGGTATGAGATTGATCCAAAGTTGAGAGGACACGAGGCATGAGCATTGTGTTCAAAGGTTAACTATGATCATTGATTTTTGAATATTTGAAATTTCTAAGGGAAATACTAGTTTCTAGTCTTTGGGCCATATATTTTGATAGAATTTTATTTTTTTAGTGCTATAAAAAACAAAGATGAAGAGGAATCCATGGAACATATAATGAACTTGACTTGAAGATTTGAAAGTGTGTACAGTCAAAGATATTAATGTTCTAATTTGATTGTGTATTTGTGCAGGGACTGTAAGTGACCCGAGAAGAGTATTTGAGCTCATGTAGATGTTATCTCAATGTTTCATGGTGAATTTTATATTGGGGATTATTTTAGACTCCATGAGGATGCCTTTTGAGGACGTTGGAGGTGTGATTAATTTATCTTAAGTATGAACAATGCTTAAGAAGTTGATTGTATGTTTGGTAATGGTGTTATTATGTATAAAGTATTTTTTTGAGTTTATTGAGCTTATGAAGAGGTGATCAAAGGTGATTATAATCATTTTAGGATATCATACGGGACATAAGGAGTAGACTTATGTATTTTTTATTGGTCTTATGTTCTTGATTTTTTTTTTAAGATGTATCAAAAGGATGAAAGAGTCTCCATAGGACCTAAAATTGACTTAGGAATTTTTTTTTAAAGGGTTTGTGCTTAAGTGTGACCTATACGAGATGCCTTAAGGGTGAAGGAATGTATTATGGCTAAAAGAGATTAATGTGGACCTGTTAATTCATGATTTATCTATATATAGTGAAACTAAATGTGTTGGGTTCTAGACTTGTAAAAGAGAGACTTGGGAGAGATTTGTGAGATACTTATGTGTGTTGTTTATGGAGAGAAAGATGGGTAGTGTTATTATTGGTGGATTTAATGAGAAGAATAGTTTTTTGACTATATGTATGACCTATAGGTCATATTCCTAATGTCATTATAGTGCTCTTGTAGTTTGTGGATATGAAAAGAGGTCTAAGTGTGCATATGAGAACTATTTCAATGAATAAGGAGAGAGATTGTAACATGCCTATATGATATGCTTGTTTGAGAAAGAGAGAGAGTTTGTGTAGTTATTAGAACATTAAGAGGTCTATCATTAAGTGTTGAGTACATTATTTCTAAAGTGGAAGTGTTACTTCCAAGGAAGGTCTAAAGGACTTGATCTTCCTTCGGGGTAGTTTCTCCTTGTGAAATAGGGTTTCACTAAAGACCTTTGATCAGGAGGAATTGATCAAGTTTGTAGGTCAAAAGGACTTGGCTGAAGGTTCTTGATTAGAAGGACTTGATCAATCTCTTATTTTTTATCATCTTATATGATATTAGCCCATGTGTTTGTATGTTTGAGAGTGGGTCTTATTCCCTAAGAGATTTTCCCACGTAGATCTTATGTTGTGTATGTGATCTTACATTATGTTTATTATTCACTTCTATAAATGATATGTATGCTACACAAATGCTTGTATTGAATGCTTAAGTATTTTCAAGGGTTTAGAAATTGACTTGGATTATTTGTCATCACTAATAACACATTGGTTATTCCCATGAAACTTGTCAACATCTTACTAAATTTGTTGTCTCCTACATGCTTGGTGATTCCTTTAATCATCAAGATATGATCCAACTTCAACATCAGGAGTATAAAACTACTAAAAAATGACAAGATTTCCAAGCTTCTTATTCTAATAACCAAAAATATTTTTCCACATCTAATCCTCAAAAAAATACCAAGGATGTTTGTGTTATTCATTCTGACTATGACCAATATAAAAATAATTCTCAATATGTTAACATAGCTAAGGTTAAATATCACTATAAACCACCTCACAAAGATCCTATCACAAAACCTAATAAACCATATTTGGAATAATAACTTATCAAAGATACTAAAACCACTAATTTAGTTTTAAAAACTCCTGATGAACCTCCTCCTCCTTCCAAACGCCCAAAAATTTCCATTCCTTAAAAATCTACCTTACTTTCTAAACCTCACATTGGTTATTCTTCTAAATCCCATTGGAAATTTCTCAAAGAAATTAACTCCATGCCTTGCAAGATTCCACTTAAGGAGTTAGCTCATACTTCACCTTATCATCACAAGTTCCTTATGAAAAAATTATAATAAATAAAATATCCATCTCCTACATATGAAGAACCACCCTCTATTAAGCCTCAACCTACTAATGTGCATACCATTTAAACTATGTGTCCTTATTCCAAACCATTTATTGAATTTATTGAAAAAGACATGATTAATGATGAAATCCTTTTTCATGACAGTGATCCACAAATATTTATTAAAATAGCCATTAATACTACCCTTATTCATAAATTTTTAGTTGATGAATGGTCTAGTATTAATGTGACATCTTTATGGCTCATCTAACAACTTGGTTATAATAAGGATAATCTTAATCAAACATGCCTTATCTATTGTGGATTTTATAAAACTAATTAAAATCCACTTGTTTGTATTTGGATACCCCTAACAATTAGACCTAAGACCATTCAAACTAAACTTATGGTCCTTGATTTATCCTTATTCTATAGCATACTCCTCAGTCACCCTTGTACTCATAGAATGAGGACCATCACCTCTTTCGGTATCCAATGCATAAAATTAATGCATAACGATAAATGGTATAATAATGAAGTTGATTCCAACCCTTGGAGTATTCAAATTCCTAATCCAAAATCTTAATATCTCATTCCTACCATTCCTAACATCAATGTTGCTCCCTTACCTAAGTTCATCAACATAAATCTAGACTTATAGGTCACTCTTATTGATTAGAATGATGATGAACCTAATGAATTGAAACATGATTGTAACACTACTATGTTACCTCCTTACATATTGGATTGGTTTCCTCCTTATTTATTACCTCATGATCACACTATTCCTCTCATTTATGAGATCACTAGTTTTCCCCCTCCATGTAATGATTATGAACCTTCTTACCTAGAATATGCCTTCACATGAAATGAATATGGAGTGGTTAAACTCTTCTAAGATCCTCTAATCATGTCTCCATGTAAGTTTAGTGACCTAAAAATTTCACCTTCTAAAACTCCCCATGAATCTCAAGCATGTACCATTTCTTCAAACTATGATGATAACTACATCATGGCCCAAAATAAATCTCAAGACTTGGATGTTAAATATTATAAAAAAGCCTTAGATTAAATACATGCTTTGAACTAGGATGTTTACACCATTTACATATATTTTAAATTAGCTCCCAAAGGTCATGTATGTCCTAATAATCATCCATTTATTGATACTCCTTGGGTGGTCAAACAAATCCTACCTTCTAAACCTTCAAAAATTAATTCATATTCTTTACCATCTATAGATCCCATTACTACATCCCCGTCAAAGATAATATCAATACACCAATATTTTATAACACATTTAAACCTCCTACTCTTGAGATTACATTAGATACCAAGGCCACATATGTCTATTAGATACATTTTGAATATGATAGCCATGGTAATCAAATTCTCGATCTTGAAGTAGATGTTGAGTATTATGGTCCTCTTTCCACTTTTCCTAGTAATGAAGCTATTCTTGAATTAATTCATGCCTGAGAACCTTAACTTCCTTGGAAACATCACAAACTTAGGAATATCAAAAATAAAACCCCTTGTTTCAACAAAAAATCCCCTTGTTTTAAAAACTTCATTACTAGCATTAATCCTATAGCTAATCCAATTTCTACTTTAATTGATACACCATACCACTTCCAAGATGGAAATGCTATGCTTATCGAATAAACTACTTGTATTAAATATGGTACTCCATCTTCCCTTGACCTATTTATATTTCTTGTGAAGTCACACCTATTAAACATGATAACTTTAGCTTATTTGTTGATAAATATCATGAGATCTTTGCTTGGCCCTACAAGTACATGCTTAGTATTAACCCTAACATCGTGGTGTATAATATCATCACTTATCTTGATGCCAAACCTATATGCCAAAATCAATGAAAATTTACACCTGAGGTTTTCACCTTATGTCATAAGGAAATTATCAAACTTATTGATGCTAAGTTTATCAAATCAGTGGACTATTCTGAATGAGTTTCCAACATAGTTATTATTTAAAAAAAAGTCACTATGGTCTTTTGAATTTGTATTGATTTCTTTAATGTTAATCTTGATTGTTCCAAGGATAATTTACATTTTCTTTCAATAGATGCCATTATTGATTCCATAGATGGTTATGAAATGTTGTCTCTTATGGATGGTTTCTCAAGCTATAACCAAATTCACATTTCCCCTGAAGACCAACATAATACAACTTTAACAATAGAATGGGGTACCTATTTATATGTTAAAATGCACTTTAGACTCAAAAATGCTATAGCTACTTATCAACAAGAAATGAATCATATATTTCATGATCTTATTCACAAAATTTTAAAAGCCTATGTGGATGACCTCATTGTTAAGTATAAATGTTTCAAGACTCAAATTTTTTATCTTGCCATCATCTTCTATCATCTTCTTAAATAAAAAGTTAGACTAAATAATTACAAATGTGTTTTTAGTATCACATCTAGAAAACTATTAGTATTTTTAGTTTCTCTCTATGGTATCAACATTGATCCTACTAAGATTAACACTACTATCAACATTCCCATCCCTCGATCTATTATATAAATTTTCACTTATCTTGATAAAATTGGGGAAATTAGATGATTCATCCTCAAAATGACTTACCATATCTACTCCATTAATTATCTTCTTAATAAAGGTAACACTCTATAATGGATAGATCCCTATCAAAAATCATTTAATAATATGAAAGAATCATTACTTCACCCACCTACTCTTCATCCCCATTCAAAAAATTAACCTTTGATCTTATAAACTTCTTCAACACCCATATTAGTTAGGGCAATAATTGCACAAAAATATGATACTGGAAGAGATAATGCCAGCTACTATATCATTCGAGGTCTCATTGATTATGAGAAATATTACACAAAAGTTAAACATGATTGCCTCACCGTTTATTATGTAGCTAAAAAACTTTGACATTATATGATTTATTAGACCACTTATGTTATCATCCATTCTGATCCCCTTCATCTCTTCTTCTCCAAAGCCTTTCTTATTTGGAGATAGAATTGACAAATGGATGGTCCTTCTCATGGAATTTGATCTCTAAATTATTAATAAAAAATCTATCAAAGTACAAATCATTGTTGATCCAATTGTTGTAGCTCCTATACCTGATATTGACCACCTTCAATATAGTCTTATAAATGAAAATATTATCTATATTTAAGGTCTCAATCAATCCATATCTCTTTAATATTACTTCCATAAATTTAATATTGATCTTAAAATAATTAATCTATATGAATTTGTCATCCTTCTTGATACTACTAAACCAAATTTAGTTATCAAAGAGATTCCTAAAAGTATTATCCATTTAAATGAAGATACAAGGACCCTTCACTTTCATGGTGCCAAGTGTTTTGAAGGAGCTAGGGTAGGTTATATTCTTATGATCCCTCTTAGAAAAATAATCCCTTTAGATTTTTACTTAGGATTTGATGTCACTAACAACATTGATGAGAATAAATCCTTAATCTTAGGAATGAGAGCTGCCCTTGATTTAAATATCCAATACCTACATGATTTAGGTGATTCCCAACTCATTTTCTACCAATTAAATGGTGATTACCAATGCAAAATTGAGAAAATAATTTGTCATCATCAAATTACAAATACTCTTACCAAATCTTTGATTTCTTTCACCATCAATCCTCTCCCTTGAGATCAAAATTCTACTACTAATTCCATCACTTCTTCAACATGTCCTTTTAATCCATACCAAGTTATTTGTTATCACACTTTTCTTATCCAAACAATAAAATCTTCATCTTCTACTGAACCACATTATTCACTAATTTTCCACATTGAGGCCATCATCATTCAACAAATCCCCTAGTATAAAGACATCATTCAATTTTTGGAACATCAAACTATTCTCCCAACCTTAATTCCCATGAAAAGACTCACATTCACAAACAATATTTTAAGTATGTGTTTTGATATAACATCCTATATTATCACAATGCTAAAGGTACCTTTATCCATTATGTTATGAAATATGAGGTCCTTCCTCTTCTTGAACAAGCACATGGGGGAATTTTTAGTGGCCACTATAATGGACATACTATAGCCCACAAATTCTTGTGTATGGGATACTTTTGGCCCACTCTTGAAAAGGATGCCATTAAATTTGCTAGAAAATGTAATCTTTACTAGCTTCATGATGGTTTAAGTCATTTACCACAAATTGAGCTTCAAATCATAGAATATCCCTAGCTATTCTCAATGTAAGGGTTAGATATCATAGGAAAATTACATCACTCTCAAGATGGGCATGTCTTTATAATCACAACCATAAAATATTTCGCCAAGTGGGTTGAGGTTATGCCCCTCGTTAATGTGACTAGTACCACCATATCTATATTCATTCTTAATCTAATAATTTATTACTTTAGTATCCCTCATACTATCATTTAAAATAATGGTGGTAATTTAAAAAAAAAAAGATGTCAAACAACTCTGTGCTAAATTTAAAATCCCTCACAAATTATCCACACTCTATCATCCATAATGTAGTGACCAAGTTGAGGTCACAAACAAAATTATTAAAAATTATCTAAAAGATAATTTTTGAAAATTGCATGGATTGGACCCTTCATCTCTATCATACTCTTTGGGCCTATCACACTAGGATATACACTACCACTAGGGCAATTCCATTATCTCTAGTATATGGTTCTAAACCAGTCTTTCCATTGGAAGTTAAGCTTCCCTCTCTCCATATATTTCTTAATGGTATCATACATGATGAGGAATTATGTGAATCTCACCTTCATGATCTCAATCTCCTTGATGAGCATCATCTTTTTGCTTTTCAACATGATCATCAATACAAGGCCCATATTACCAAACAACATAACAAATGAATTAAATTTCACACATTTAATGTTGGTGATCTTATCCTTAAATTAGACTACACTTATGACAAAGAAGGTAATTATGCCAAAAAATTATGGGTCCCTTATTTAGTCAAATATATTCTTGGTCCAACTAATGAAGGTCATATTTTTAAAGATCCCACCAATGCATGATTCGTCAAGAATTATTTTACTTAAATACTTCCTTCATTTTAATTATTTCTATATTTTATCTATCTAACACCTTTTTTAGGATACTTACATAGGTCTCATCTTATACAGTATCTCTCTCCTTTCATAAACCTTAGTCCTACATTTTAATCTTTTGGTTTCCCTTTTTCTCATGAGTTGTATTGTAAAACCATGGATAAAACCCAGTCTTCCTCATGATGTACTTTCCTTCTCTTTGTTTTCATAAATTTTACACAATTTTTTACATCCCTTAGTTTTCTCATTTATGAGTTGAAATGTAAGACTATGGATAAGACCTGGCCTTCCTCACAAACACCATCTTTTTTCTTATATCATTTACTTTTCCACTACTATTTGGCATCCTCATGGGTTTCTCTTTTATGAGTTATAGTGTAAGGCCATGGAGAGGACCTAGCCTTCCTCATAAAATCACCATCTATTTATTCCTTATCTATAATGTATTCAACAATGGTTATAAGTTTTTGATCCTTGTTCTTAGCTTTAGCTTTTGCTTTTTTTGTAGATAAAATTTGTATAATAACCTATGCTACCATGTTTTCCTACATCTCCCTCATTCTTATGATAAGGAATCAAACTTTATCATCATTGTATCCATTTTTCACCCTTTTTCACATTTTTTTCAATTTGAAATAATTAAAATTATTTTATGTTTCATTCCTCTTGGTTTCCTTTCCTTTCAATCCATATTAGATAAAATAAGGTTAAAGTCAAGATAACACTTTTATTTTAACTAGATTTATGAGACTTATAGATAACATGCTCTTTGAGCTCTCTCTCTTAGCAACCAAGTCCTAATTATTCAAATGAAAGTCATCTTTAGTACCCATGCTTGGTTTTCTAAATCCATATGGAGGATGAATTGAAAAAATACATCAAGAAAGTTAAAATCTAAATCATTTGAAATAAAAGGCAATGATATAAAAAAGGTAACATAAAAATTTCAAAAATCAACATCACACAAAAATACATAATTACAAACACATCTCCTATCTCCAATCTAAGATCAAACTCCATAGTTGGCCTCACAATAGAGCCAAGGTCCGGTCGGTCTGATCAGTCGACTTCGGCAGGATAGCATAGAGAAGCAACCGACGTCGGTCATGTGTCGGCCGACGTCGGTCACCTCCAGGCAGACAGGGACCGACGTCGGTCGCCTGTGTGGTTCGACTGTGAGTTAATTACGGGCAGTTGGTTGATGAACCAAGTGTTTGCATGATCAGGGCTAATTATAGACTGAGGGCTGTGGATCTAATTATTGTAATTAGATGTCTAATTATTGTTTGGATGAGATCTATATAATAGACTCATGGTTGTATTGGAAAAGTGTTCTAGTTTGAGTTGAGCAAAGTTTGCTCCTTCTGTGTGTGAAGTGAGTAAGGGTGTTCCTCCTAGTTCCCTATCAGTGCCAAGCTTGGTACTGGTTGGAGAATCATAAGGACTTGGTGAGGCAAGGACAAGGGTTCTTCAGGGTGTAGAGTGATCTACATGGTAAGTAAGATCGTTGATCTGCAGGTGTATGTGTGTGCAAGGTCAAGGTTCACAGGTGTGCAGAACCGTGTTTGATTTGTAGGTGTGCAAGATCATATAGACAGCAACACAACAGGGAGCAGTATCAGGCAGGATCTACTTGGAGTACAGGTGTGTACTCGGATAGAGCTAAGAGGAAGGCAAGGGAGTTCCTTCCATAAGTATGGTCTGTTGAAGTGCAGGTTATTGCAGGTTCATGGGAGATCTACTTGAAGTACATTGAGTACTTGTGGAGTGCGTGGAGCACTTGTGGTGTGCGTGGAGCACGGGAGGTGAACACCAACTCTGTGTTTGAGTTGGGTGTTGGGACCTGAGAGAGAGAGCTTTGAGGGAAGATTTACTGTTTATCATCTAGAGGTGTGTGAGCCCTAGAGGTGTGTAAGGAAGAAGAACTGTGGCAGTCTTCTTTGTTGTATTTCCTTCTGTAAGAGTTATTAATACAATTGGTGTATTGTCTCTCATATGCTGTGTTATTCTGAATTCTAGTTACTTGGTGAATCTGGTTATTTTCGCATATTATAGTTGCTTGGTTTGGTAATCAATTGTATGCTTCTAGTGTTTCGCATCCTGACAAGTGGTATCAGAGCTAAGGTTGCAGGAAGCAGGGTTGTGTTTGGTTACAGGGCACTCTCAGTGGTTTCTGATCGAGTGGGAGTAGAGCAATGGTAGATCAAAGTAAACTAAGGATGGAGGAGTTGAAAAGCACAGACGGTCACTCACGGTTTGATGGAAAGAAAGAGCAGGTAAAAGGATATTGTTGGTTGGTAGCAGATCAGCATGAAGAAACTGAAGAAGCAGATGTTGCAGGTGTTGTTGCACAGGATGCTCTGGGAGGTTTCTTGGATAAAGTTGAATCTTGGATAAAAGATTCAGTTGCCTCTTTCCATGCAGCCCCAGGTAGAGGAGCTGGTGAGCCTTGCCAAAAGATTGGCAAAGGGGAAGTGAAGCTAAAATTGCAGGCGGCCAACACACAGGTGTTGATGAAGGTCATGCAGGTCCCAGGTTTGGAGATTTGGCTAATTTCTTCAGAAAGATTGGGTGATGAGAGATGCACAAGAACTCTCACAGCGATAGCACTTGAATTAGCTGGTGGTAAGAAGATAGGTACTCTTTATCTACTTGTTTATATTACTGATTCTTCTTCTGTTGTGGAGACGTGGCTTCGTAGGCTTGGTCACATGAGCAGGAAGGAGATGCATGTTCTTAAGTGGAAGATGGATATATTTGACAGGCTTAAGAACTGGAAAGCCTTGGTGTTCTTGGAGGAGTTGGCGAACAGAGTTTAGTGGATGAGGCTGGATACATCTGAGCAGGGCAGTTTGGACATGGGGATTGATTCAAAGGAGCTCACAGGTAAAAAGTCATCACTCACAGGTGAACATAGATACTGATGTCAGTCAGAAGGAACCAGCGTCGAACAGATAGGTGCCGATGTCAGTCATGTGCAGATCGAAGCCGGTAGTGTCGGGTAGAGTAAGACCGACGTCGGTCAGGGGACCGACGTCGGCAGTAGGTAAGACCGATGTCAGTCAGGAGGACCGACATCGGCAGTAGGGACACCAGTGCTGGCAGGTTGGTAGTCAGGGATAGATGCATGAGAACTGACGTCGGTCGGATGCAGACTATGGGGTGGCCGAGGTCGGTCACTTTAAGGAATTTTGGGTGGACAGCATGCTATCAAGGAGTCTCAAACACCCATATAGAGGACTGAAGGCATAAGTAGGCCCTCAAATTCATGTTCCTCTTCTTTATACTTGTTGTTGATTGTAGAGCAGGAAGGATCCAGGAAACAGGTGGGAGCATGGCAGGATTATGATGCAGAACCAGATGGGTGTTTTGGTAGGTTTGCCAGCTGGATGAAAGCACAGAGATGAATGGATGCCTTAGTAGAATAATAAAGAGAACGGATATGTGAGATGGAAGACCAGGTCATATGGTCTTGAGGAGCTATAGGATAGTGGTACAGGTTTTGACAGGTGGAGGACAGAGCATGACTCTAGTCAATGTCAGGGTAACTACTATGGTTTGACTTACCAGGGGGATGATGATTGCAACATCATTTTGTTGCTGTATGTGGATGATATGTTTTGCTATAACAGGTTTGTACATATAGGGTTTTGCTGAGCTAAGTGTAAGATTAGTTTTAGTGGCATGTCATGAGGAGTTTGGAGCAGCAGAATTCTTTGACATGGGAGACATGGAGATCACAGGTAGATTTTGTCTCCAGTGGGAGCTGATGTGAATCAGGTGTTGGCAAGGTTCGGGATGCAGAGCCAGAGCACACTAAGGGCTGGACAGGTACAGTGTCTGAAATCACATGAGGTCTGGTATAGGCTTGAGTATTCCCATGCAGTGGGAGCTGTCAAAGTTAGGAGCCAATTCAGGGAAGTGGGTTCTCAGGTTTTTTGAGAGGGATCGGTAGCAGGTGTTACTATGCAGGGTCAGGACTTCACTATAGGTGTTGTAGGTTCGGATGTGGTAGGGTACTCGGATGACAGGTGGTACACCACATGATGTGTGGCGGGTTGTCTTCAGGATTGACCTTGAAGAGGGATACAAACCAGGAAACAGATTAGATGGAGTATAGGTACAGGTACAGTGCAGTTGTTTATCTCCAAGTGGGAGATTGTTAGGTTATGGAGCTAAAAGCTTCACAGATGCAAACAGGAGAGGAGGTTGCTGAAGGTTGCTGAGTTGCAGAGAAGTTGGGGTCGGTCTGATCAGTCGATGTCGGTAGGATAGCATAGAGAAGCAACCGACGTCGATCATGTGTCGGCTGACGTCGGTCACCTCCAGGCAGACAGGGACCGACGTTGGTCGCCTGTGTGGTTCGACTGCGAGTTAATTATGGGCAGTTGGTTGATGAACCAAGTGTTTGCATGATCAGGGCTAATTATAGACTGAGGGCTGTGGATCTAATTATTGTTAGATTTCTAATTATTGTTTGGATGAGATCTATATAATAGACTCATGGTTGTATTGGAAAAGTGTTCTAGTTTGAGTTGAGCAAAGTTTGCTCCTTCTGTGTGTGAAGTGAGTAAGGGTGTTCCTCCTAGTTCCCTATCAGTGCCAAGCTTGGTACTGGTTGGAGAATCATAAGGACTTGGTGAGGCAAGGACAAGGGTTCTTCAGGGTGTAGAGTGATCTACATGGTAAGTAAGATCATTGATCTACAGGTGTATGTGTGTGCAAGGTCAAGGTTCACAGGTGTGCAGAATCGTGTTTGATTTGCAGGTGTGCAAGATCATATAGACAGCAACACAACAGGGAGCAGTATCAAGCAGGATCTACTTGGAGTACAGGTGTGTACTCGGATAGAGCAAAGAGGAAGGCAAGGGAGTTCCTTCCATAAGTATGGTCTGTTGAGGTGCAGGTTATTGCAGGTTCATGGGAGATCTCTTGAAGTACATTGAGTACTTGTGGAGTGCATGGAGCACTTGTGGTGTGCATGGAGCACGGGAGGTGAACACCAACCCTGTGTTTGAGTTGGGTGTTGGGACTTGAGAGAGAGAGCTTTGAGGGAAGATTTACTGTTTATCATCTAGAGGTGTGTGAGCCCTAGAGGTGTGTAAGGAAGAAGAACTGTGGCAGTCTTCTTTGTTGTATTTCCTTCTATAAGAGTTATTAATACAATTGGTGTATTGTCTCTCATATGCTGTGTTATTCTGAATTCTAGTTACTTGGTGAATCTGGTTATTTCCGCATATTATAGTTGCTTGGTATTTGGTAATCAATTGTATGCTTCCGGTGTTTCGCATCCTGACACCCATTTCATTTCCTTCCTTGACAGGCATGTGTGATTCTAAATCTATTTCACCTCTTCTATACTTCCTTCTTCTTCACATCTTAAAAACATGCTCATACTAAAATGTTTTAGTTTTATCCATTTTTAGAGGAAAACTATATGCTTAAGCAATCATGGACTACTTTCTTTACACAATGGCTCTACATTCCTAGACATTGCTTTCTTTTTATATTTTGTCATTATTATACTACCCTTTTTGCAAAAACATGAGTTCATTTCTATTTTTATGTACTTTTTCCATTATTGAGTGAGTTTGGCTTGTTACTTCTCACTCATCAATTTTTTTTCCCTTCTATGCACATTTTTTCACTAATGATTGAGTAAGGATTGTTGCTTCTCACTCATCAGTGTTATTTTACCATTTTTTTCTAACCATATTTGTTTAAGTAAATATTATTATTACTTTCACATTGATGTTTGATTACCATCCTTTTAACATGTATCCTTGGTTTGACTTGGTGAGTTTGTATTTCTTACTTAAGGTTTTATTATTTGGATTTTTTGGTCTTTAGTAGAATTAGATTTTTGGTTACTTTATTTATTCTAAATTTTGACTTGGTCATTTAGTATAATATAACACTTATCACACTAGCTTGACAAATTTACAAGTACATCCTATCCTCATAGCACTAGTTATCTTGGCTTCTCATGTTTGTTTATTTTTTATCTTTTGTTTTATATTCTTGGGTTTGTCAAAAGTAGTGTCTATTCCCTCCACAATCAAAATTACAAATACAAAAATACCCATTCAGTGATAAAGGTAAGTTAAGGTACACATACATTTACATTTTTAGTTATTTCCCTTTTAGTCATTAAATTTTAGGATTTTTTTTTAATACTACAACTTTATTTTTAGCCTCATAATTATGTGTTACTATTTTATTTCTTGAATCACCCTATTGCACCTACATGACACGTGATGAACTTTGAGTGGGAAATATGTATACACATAATATTTTCAAAATTTTATCAATTACTGATGGTCTATATCTTATAAGAACCCATTGAGTCTCAATCTCTCTAAGTTCACACCTTAAGGGGTGCACCAAGATAGGGTTGGGTATACCTTTAGTGTTTCATAGGATTATTGTTCCTTATTACCACTTGTTATCAATACAACTAGCTCCTAATAAAATCACCTAAGATTTGCCTCCTATTTTTATTACTCCTCACCTTTTTCCTAACCTAAACCTATTTTTGATAGTTTACATGACTATGTCAGTTGTGTCAACCTTGTATTCTTTTTGACAAAAAATATTAAGGGTCTAGGTCAGCCCCTAGCCGGCCTAGTCCATGACCTAGTGAGTTTTTGTAAATGATGACTAGGTCGATCAGGTTGACCTTGTTAACTAAATATTTCAAAAGGGTTTAGGTTACATCTACCTATATAAACACATCCATTTTTCCATTATTAGAGAGTAGACAAGAGTTATTTTTCATATACACTTCTTTATAATCTACTCTTTCACCATTCTACTTGATTAGTCTTAGCTTAGGGTTTCTACTTTGAGAAGAATCTAGTCTTTTAGAGAAGTTTAGGATGCTTTAGCCTTTTGTAGTGATCCTTAAAAACCATGAAAAAACTCTTGAAAAACACCTTTAGCCAAGGGAGATATTGAGTCTCAATGGTTTCATCTTTTAGGTAAGTATCTCTAACTTTTCTCCTCTCTTTAGTAGATAGAAGTAACACAAGTAATGGTTTTTGAATAATATTCTCTCTCCCTACATTAGGGTCTTACCTATACATAGATTAATTATGATTATCTTATGCATGTTTTATTTGATGTTTACTAACGCCATGTTGTGTTAAAAACTTTGGTGATCACTATATTAGACTTTTGTTTTACTTGTTATTAGTATAGTGAATATAAAAACATATGACCTAGTTAGGGTTATTGCATAGTTTTACTTGACTCAAGAATTTAGAACCCTCCCTAGTTAATTTATTATGGTAAGAGATACTTTGATTACATTTAGTGGATCCATATTGGTCATGAACTTAATTATCTAATACATCCCCAATCAGAAGTGTAATTTGGATCTATCTTCTCTAAACTAGGATTGATTTATATATATGTTGCATTTCCTATTGCATCCAAATGCATCATCCCATATATCAAAATATACATTTGGATCTGATACAAGTATAGGTGTTAAATTTAGTAACTCTTTAAGCTTCAAGAAATATTATTCACACTCCAAATTCAAAGCAAACTTCTTACCCTTGTGCTATACGGAAGTTATTAGGTTAGCCAATTTAGAAAAAAAAATGAAAAATCTTATATAATAACCATACAGTCCTATACAGTCCTATAAAAATATGTACTTCATGTACATTTTTAGGAGCATAACTCTCTTGAATAACTTTAATATTTTTTATATCAACATTAATACCATCCTTACATATAATATGACCCAAAAAATGGATCTCAATTTGAAAAAAATCACATTTAGATAGTTTACCAAATATTTTATTTTGCCTTAGTCTTTACTACACTAAATGCAAATATTGTTCATGTTGATCTCCATTATGAAAATAAATAATTATATCATCAATAAAAATTAGAAAAAAGCTTGTTTATAAAATCCTTGAATACACTATTTATTAATCACATAAATGCATCAAGTGCATTAATTAAACCAAAAGGAATTACCATATACTCGTAATATCCATAGCTAGTTTTGAAATCAGTCTTCTAGATGTCTTCCTCCTTAATCCTCAATTGATGGTAGCATGATATCAATTATATATTATAAAAGATACTTTCATCATTAATTATATTAAACAAATTATATATATATATATATATATATATATATATATATATTCAACAAATAATAATTATTCTTTATGGTAATCCTGTTAATCATGTGATAGTCAATGCACAACTACAAGGTTCCATCCTTCTTTTTCATAAAAATGAGTAGTGCACCCCATGTCAACACACATGGACTAATAATACCATTTTATATTAGTTATTATAGTTGATATTTTAGCTTTTATAAATATACTACATTTTTATGATAAAGCACTTTAGATGTAGGGATTACCCCTAGCTAGCATTACAGTAATAGAAAAAATCAAATTCATGTTTAGGAGGTAAACCATGTAATTTTTTGGGAAAACATCAGAGAATTATCACAAGAATGGATATTATTTAAATTTTTATTCTATTATGAGACATTTTTTACATCTAAACAACATATAATTTATATCCCTTTTAACTACTTTCTTTAGTTTTAAAATTGATAACAACTTTTGTACTTTTGATTTCAAGAAACTTTGAATTTATATAGGTTTCCCCAAATCATTAAAATAATATATCAATTTACTAAATTAGTCCAAATTTTATTTATTCTACTACAACCAATCCATTCCTAAAATAATATCAAAATATCTAAGAGGAATTAAAAATCATTTTAACTTAGGTATGAAAATTGCTTAGGCTGATGCACTCTAAACACTTAGAAACTAGTACCCTTTTACCTGAGACAAACTCAATATCCCAACTCATATTCACAAATTTAATCTACATGTTACTAACTTAGGATTCATAAAACTTTTAGTTTCTCTTGAATAAAACAAAACCAAAACATAAAAATCATTTACTTTATGTTTGATTTCAATAGGAGTGGTTTGGAAATATATCTTTCTATTATCCATAGTTGCATACACTTTATGATAAGTTGTTTGACCTATTTCTAACTTAGTGAAATCCTTGTGGTAGTTGTTATCACCACATTCCCAACATAATATAATTATTTGTGACATCATCATAATGGTATTCGACCTAGTGGTAGGCACATTTTTATTAGTTTGGGTCAAATTTATTTTAAAATTTATAGGCTTAGAAGAATTTAGATTATTGAAATTTTTACTTTACCCTTGGATTTTATTGAAACCACTCATACTCTTGGTAAATATATGTTTTAGGTTAAATTTCATAAAAAAATTAGGTGTTGACATATTTTATTCTTAGATTGCTACCTATTCTATTTAAAATATTGTCTCACCTTTTGGCAATATTTCTCTTTCTGTTCTTCCCTATGAGTATATTTGATAGTAGTAATTAGAGTCCTAGGATTTTTAATATTAACATCATGCATTAATATATCTTTCAAACCTAGCTTAAACTTAGTGAATTTAGTCTCTTTATCATGCATGTAGTTAACATGACACAAGAGATTTAAGAACTTGCTTTCATAATCAATAACGTACATCTTTTATTATTTAACTAGCTAAAAATAAGTTATTTTTTATTCCTTAAAGTTAAAATTGAGATACATCTTCCTTAACTATCTTTCAAATATAGGCCAGATAAGAGTCATTGGCTATTAACAGTTTAGAACACATAGATGGTTTCACCAAAGAGTTACAACTCCTATTAAATAATAAGTGGCCACTCTTTACTTCAACTTAGAGGTAATTTCATGCATATTATAATATTTTATTAGTGTACTACCATGCATCAATTGTATCACTTGATTCCTCAACTGAAAATTTTGGTGGAGGCAACTTCTTTAGCTCCTTAATGATATCATCAACCACATTAATAGGGTTATTTTAAAGTTATTACTCACCAATTTTACTTTATACTCCAATTGTAAGTTATTCCACTAGAACACCTTATATATTGTTCAACCTTCATTATTAGGTGTCTACTTTACTTTCAATTGAATTTTATTGTGTCACAATTCCATTTAGAAATACTTATTAGTTAGAATTGAGATTGTTTTCCTCATAGTTAGGGGCTCAAACATTACTAATAACATTATTTAGAGGAGGTTCCTCTCTTTTAGTAATATTGGCCCTACAACCTTGACTTCTTCCTATGCCAAGGTTAACATTCCTTGGATTTTTATCTTTTATTCTAGATCTTAATCTCACCATCATGTGGTGAAACAAATAACAATTAAATAGGAAAAAAATAAGAAACATTCCCTAAAGTTCCCTAGAGAAATAAAACATGCCCTGATACCAATATGTAACAACCATAATTACACACACACACACACCAAGATAATAATTATGGTATAATTTTCAAGTAGAGATTAACATAGAAAGACATAATGAGAGCTATAATTGTGTTATATCCAACACAAGAACTTGAACATGTACATAACTCATCAATGAATTAATTATGAATCATTTTAACCACTTAGTATTCAAATATAAGTGAGTCAGTGTAGACACACCCACCCATGCCTATCCACATACTTCATGGCCTTCCTAGTAGAGTTGTCACTAATTTATGCTCTTACCTAAACACCTACATAGTCTATAGAATGGATAGTACCTCATTAGGTAATTCAATAAAATTAAAAAAAATAGAGGCCAAGAGAAAACATATTCAATGTAAGAATCATCATACTAAACTTGCTTAAGCAAGATCTACCAATTCAAAAGCAACATGCAAATATAAAGAAAAAAGGAGTATTTATAAAAGTAATGAAAAGCCTAGGAACACCTTTTGAATTTAAAAAAAATTTGAGGCACAAGGTTGGGCATGAACTGCCAAAGGTAAAATGTGTAAGATTCATGAGATGTTTCAAAAACTATGCTTATGTTCCATTTTGGAACATCTTACCAATCTACAAATTAGGGTTATGAGCACATGTCAGGGCATGCATGTCTAAAGATATTACTTTATTTATAACATTAGCTCAAGGTTATCCTTTAATCTCTAGCCATTAACATTATAAGTGTCGTATAAGTTCAAGGGACTCAATATTATTTTAATAGTTACAAGAACTAAGTGCACTTACACTAGGTTTTACTTTTAAATTCATTCTTCAGAGAAGTAAACCTTTTATTCTTAGCCTATGCATAAAATTAATATTTAAAATAGTTTAGAAATTTCTTGTTCTTATTTTCCTAAGGATAATTATAAATTCCACTTGATGAATATAACTCATTTAAACTTACTTTTCATTATAAGGATATGGATTTAACTTTCTTAATATTCCAATGATTAATTCCAAATATGGATCAAATGATCATCTATCACATACTCCTTGATTCAAAATAACCATTTGATTTTTAAAACATTTAATTACTTAACGTATTTTCCAAGTTGCTTTCAACACATGCATAATATTTACATAACCTTATTTGTAATTAAATTCTAAGAGATTATATGAAACTTTCCCAAAATAATCCATTACACTTCAATGAATTTTTATTTTCTAATTAGAATGCTTATATACTAATAATATTTATATAATTTTAATTACTATGTAATTCTTTTAACTTAACCCTTATAAGAGATTCTGACAACAATTACAAAATTCATGTATAAGTCTTATGATGTTATAATCACTTTAAGTCACCATATGATAGTCACAAGGATTTCATCTTATTAATCCATATAGGGTTATTGACTTAACATCTTCCTTAGAAGTTTCAAACAAAATCTCATTAATCAGTCCATATTTTCAATAGAGATTTGAAAGATTAAGGTAATTGAAAAGTCCTTATAAACTTAAGGTTACATGACACATCATAATAACTTGTTATAGTGACCAAAATCAATTATATTTATTTATTAATAACATTACTTAATTTCAATAAGCATAAAAATGATCCCATATGAATTACTCAAGGTAAACTTGACTTTTTTTAATGTTCACTTGAGATGTAATCTTAAACATACAAATATTACTTTCCAATCCTCAAAAACTTGTTTGCATCAAAAGACTCATGTAATATTACAAGTAACTCTTACAAATATGTTTAAATAATAATTATTTACAACCTTAAATATCTAATTATTTTAATTCCATGAACTCAATAATAATCAAGTGTAATCAAAGTTGAGTACATATTCATATTATAAGATAACTAAATAAACAGTACAACTTTGGAATTACAAAGCATTAACCTTCTAGGTTTAAGTATTTGGCTTTAGGAATTTCATTATAAATCTACTTATTTCGATAATAAAATACTATTTGTGGGTATAAATTAAAATCATATAGCTAAAGTTCATAATATAAAATTCCTCAATGAAATTTAAGAGTTCCATTTACAAATAATAATACAAAGGATAAATTAATACTTTAAAGATCAAATATAATCATAATCATGGGTCAATATTGCATGTTTTATTTGAATAGCAAAGATATACATTAAATTAACTTATATCATATTACAACTATAATGAATGAAATTAATTGCATAAATAATTTAATTCATCTACAAATAACTATCAAAATTCAAAGATGAAGAACAAGTGTATCAACAATATTTCACACACAATCTAATGAATCCAATCCTACCTCACTAATCCCAATGAATCCAATCATAAGTTTACATACACTACCCCTACCATTAGTTGGATATGGATCAAGGTAATAAATAAATGGTGGATAAAGGATAATGAGATGTACTAAGTTTGACACAACTAAATAATCAAACAACATAAATAAATGAACCACATGTCCCTATTTTATCTCACCACGATCCATTAAATTGGTAAATGATTATGATTTTCAATCATTCCTCTGAGCTTTAATATTTATGAGACATATTCTATTTGAAGTGTATAATATGTCCCTTAAATCCATATCATATAATTATCTTATAGTCATCCTCAAATACCATTTTAATAGATATTAATGAGTTAAAATAAAAACTCTTAGAAAGGGGAAAATAGATTAAACCAACCAAAAATTAAAAATAAGCACCCAACCTAAATCTATGGGCCAAAGTTTAACCAAAATAGACATTACCATAAATGAAAGAAGAATAAAAAACTATAATGATATAAACATAATCATAACAATAAAAGTAGATAATTGATCATAACTTCCAAATGTAATTCAACTCATAATGACTTTGAATAAAATCCAACATTATGACCAAAATCACATAAATAATAAAAAAAGGATTTAATAAACCCAAGTCAACTCATAATGACCAAATCATGAATTAGAAAAACATCTAAGATAATCTAGAAAACCAAATAATAATAGAATATTATTTTCTCAAAGCCCTAATGATCATTTATAGACTAAAAAATGTCATTACCCCCAATCTTGGTCATAGTTTTGTAATGCACATTAGGGTTTGACAATAACAAAATAACATTTCCCAAAAACTTGGATGACCCAACTAGGGTTTCAAATATACAAAGTGAATTAACCAACTAAAACCCATTCAAGTAATGCATAGTCATGAAATTAATAAAATGACATAACAAATAACAATACATCTAGTAATAATAACAAATATATCCAAATATATGTGTAGAATTTATATCCACAATCAAACATGGTTGAGCTATATAAAAACCACTATGCAAAATAATACAAAACTTAAATCCACTCAAACCAATTAGGTTTCTAGCCACAAATAATATTTTGAAGGACAAACATATAAATGCCTATGCTTATGAATATAAATAAAACACATTCCCACCATTAAAATAGCTAAAATAATGCAACCCAGAATTCAATACATCACTTACTTAGAGTCTTGCAATTAACCACTAAAGAGAGATTCCCTTCTTTCATAGACTTCCATGTTTCTACCAAAGACCAATACCAAATTACACATGAAATCCACATGCTTCAACCAAAAATAATCAAACCAAATAGCTAAATATAACCCTATAAAACTACTAAACTCTTAAATGGATGACAAGATACATGACTAATTATAGTTTGAGCTCAAGAAAAACTCATTCAAATAATTGCGTGTTTATCTCCCTTGGTCTTCATGATCAATATTTTGTCATAGTCTCCCCCAAAGTGAAAGGCTTTTCAAAAAATCAAAATTACAAAAATAAAATATAAAAACCATTTTGGAAGAGTCTCGACCCAATGGCCAATGCCATAGCCCTATAGTTGAATGGTTAAAAAAAAAACCACCACTAATGTCAATCCCCAAGGTGGGTCTTGTATCCAATAATACCTTAGCATGAATCCAAGCCATCAAATCATTATAATAAACAATGAATGCCATAACACTTCATAACCATAACGAAGTCCCTTAATGTATATAAATTAAGCCAAAAACTAGATAAAACACATTTTTGAATGCTTTCAACCTTATAAAAGGTTGATATAGTTTAACAAAACAAACAAAACTAAGACTATTATACAAGGTACTAAAGAGTCAAACATATAACAATATCGACTATAAATACAAGATCATCTAGTGACTAATGTAATGTTGAAGTTGATAGTTTATTAAACTATATGAAAATATAATAAACAAGAATGACTAAAAATGATGATATTAAATATCTAATAACTATCACAAGATTAAAACAACTCAGTAAGGATGGAAAGTACAAAATTTAAAAACATTTATTAAAGCAGTGATTATACAAAAGTCAAAATTGACTAAAAAATAATCAATAATGAAATAAAACTTAAAACAAAAAACACTACACACTTTTAACCAAGTAAAAAAAGTGACTCAAGAAATAATACCATCAAGCCTAGTTTGCTAATAGAATTTAATATTTTAGTTTCATCCATGTTATTTTTCCACTTTTCTTTGATACTTAAGTCTAAACACAACCTCAATCAAGTACTTGTCCCTAAAATCAAAGAATAAACAATAAAAAATATCTAGACATCTGAAAATAATAAATGTAATATCAATATTAAAATAATACATCTAAATGAAATAGTAAATCAATAACTCATTAAGCATAAATATCCAATGTTGTAATGAGAAATATATCAATAATAAATATAATAGATCAATATAAATCTCATAACTGTATCAAAATATTAAACCAAACAAATATGTCTCAAATAGTTCATAAACAAACTATATCAACAAATGAAATAAAAACAAGTTAAACAAGGTCACGACAATTAACATTGGCATAAAAGAGAATCCCAAACTCTCAATTAGGATCTTCACACATTGAGTAGGAAGTAGAAGGCCATAGGAAACTCCTCACAAAACTCTCATAATATTTTGATTTATTCTACACTGGCATGACAAGCATTATCTATGTTGTGGTCATCCACTACGTAGTTACAATTCCTAACACAAAACTTATCAAGAAAAAACTTAGGTCCATCAAGCCAAATGTTTTTTTGATGGTGAAAGAGGAAGTCATCAAACTCTTCAAATTCAAATTTATTAAGCTAGTAGATTAATCCAAATGGATGTCCATCATTCTCCCCATTCTCAAGAAGAATAGTAATATTAGAATTTTTAGAGACTTCTAAGACACTAAAAAATTGTGTCCAAAGGATGACTTTCCTCTACCATCCATCGATGTCAAATTATTGATGCTACCAAAGGGTATTAATTGTTATCACTCATGGATAATTTTTTTCAGTACAACCAAATTTGAATTTATGATGAGGACCAAAGCAAGACCACATTTAATACCTTGGGGTACCTTTTTTTATGTCATGATACCTCTTGGTTAAACAATGTAGGGGAAACATATCAAAAGGTCATGACCCACATATTCAATGAACTCATTCATAAGATAGTCTAGTTATATGTAGAAAATCTTCTAGAAAAATCAAGATGATGTGAAGACTATTCATAGGGGTTACACACCATCTTAACACATTTAATTGAATACAATATCACTTTCATCTTGGAAAAATATGTGTTTAGAGTCACTAGTGGCAAAAAAATAGGGTACATCATCTCCCAAGATGTGATTTATATTGACCCTATTAAAATCTGAACAATATTATAAATTCTCCCTCCTGTAGATGTATCAAGTATGAAAACATTTCTAGGTAAGTTGGGATCCATTCAAATATTCATTATTGATCTTGCATATGCCATTCATCCCATCAACAATTTACTCAAAAATACAAGTAGCCTAACTTGGACAAATGATTTTCATAAGATCCATTCAAATATTCATTATTGATCTTGCATATGCCATTCATCCCATCAACAATTTACTCAAAAATACAAGTAGCCTAACTTGGACAAATGATTTTCATAAGGCATTCAAGGTATTGAAATGTTTTCTTATGTCTCACCCTATGCTTATGGATCCTACACTATATAATACCTACATAATTTATATTATAACAACTGGGGTGTCCCTTACATCCATGTTGGATCAAAAAGATGACATTGACAAAGAACATGTCTTTTATTTCAATAGCATAACCCTCATTAATTATGAGATGTGATATATTCAAGATGAAAAGGAATTATT
>JARHVA010001876.1:2867500-2942500 GCA_037957365.1 Torreya grandis
AAAATAAACTAAGTATATAAATAAATCAAATTACAAGTTGTAATCATAAATGCCTAATAAACATTTTACTTGGGTCTTCCTTATGCCAATCAAGGTCAAAATCATCCTCTACATCATCCTCCTCATATATATCTAAAATCATCTTCTATATTAATATATATTGGAGCCTCACCATCTCCATATATCAACATTACAACTATGCATGGTCTTCCTAAGTAGGGTCCTATAGTGGTGGTGGTAGTGGGTACATTTATTGATGCCCTACTATTCCCTAGGCTCCTCCTCCCACATCAAGTTATAGGTGAGGTCCCTACACTACTCCTAGATGAGATGATCATGTGATTGGCACCCATATCACAAGTAGGTTCCATATCAATTGTCCTAGTCTTTCTACTATTGAATCCCACATGCCCATGTAAATAACCCCATGAATGAGAAGATTTCCTACATAGGGAATAACAAACTACTAGGGCACCCTATCCATAAGGTGAGCCTCAACCTATACAAACTACTCTCAAACTTGAATAACCCTAGTGGCTATTTCAATATGTCCCCCCTCATTGGCCCACTACTTAGCTATGTTTTGGTAGGGAAAGGTAATAAGTTTGACCACTGTCAAAGTCTCCACTAATCATGGAAAAGTGTGAAAAGGTGGCATACATGCCTATCTAGGGTACTCCAATAGATACTCCCCTTTGGTAAGGGATGATCCACTCATAAATATAGCCCATGAAAATTATAATGTGGATGATCGAGAAGGCCCCTGGATGTGCCACATGATACACACACACACAAAAACACACACACACACACACACACACACACACACACACATACCCCTCCAAGCTAATAACTCCTATCTCTAGGAGTAGCAGGCCCCTCTCTCCTCAATATTCTTAATGATTGGTTGCCTTCTAAATAACATTTTATCAGTACCCTTGACCCCATAAGCCATAAGGGAAGGATACCAATAATATATTTATGTATGTTGGTGATCATTGATCTCTCCACCTGAGAAAGACTCATTCCATATTTTGTACCCACATTAGGGGTGTTGAGATATACAAAATGTGTAGCCCAACTTTGGGTGTCACAGTCACTATCAACAACCCAAATGGAAACTAAATAATCCATTGTGATAAGGCCTATGATATGGTAGATGTCAATGAGAGTGATTGTCCACTCCCTAGGTGTTTAAGGGAACACAAATGCATTTTGATCAGGATCCCGATAGGTCAGAATATTAAATAAAAGTATGCTAGTTTAGGGTTATCCTTACATGTGTTATCTATAGAAACCAGTATGGTCTATAAGATCCAACTCATCTACTTTCAAGAATGATAAGCCCCAATAAATCCATTCCTACTCTTGAGATCTAATCCAATGTATGTATTCACCCTGTAATATAATAAGAAACCTTGATTCATCCTTTAGATAAAACCTACTCTCTGAAATCTCTCATCTCACTATTTTCCCCCATTTATAAAGGGGATGAAATAATCCCTTCTATAGGTGGTGGTTACATAACCATCATAGAATATTATGCAACCATTGTGGATATTTATGTAACTACTATCTGTATTTATGTAACCACCTTTAAGAAGAGGTTACAAAACCACTAGCTTTACAAACCATGATAATTCTATAATCATCATGGTGGTGGCATAACCACTCATTTACAAAGACCAATGTTCTCATCCCCCAAAAATTATCTCATCTGCCATCTATGTGTCCTCCCATCCCCCTAAAAAAAACCACTAAAAATTCACCATAATTAAAAAAATTATACATTTTCCTAGTCTACCCCCTGATTATCATTTCAAACCTAAAAATTTTGAATTTCATGAGATTTTAGATAAATTTTGAACAAGATTTCAAATTTAGGGAAAAAATGACAAAGTTAGTAAAACCTACACAATCGTATCCAATAGCTCCTCCTTATGGTATGTTCACCATATTCTCATCATCCTCATCCCATTGATTACCTTCTCCCTTGAAGTGGTCATAGGTAGTCCATAACTCAAAATATCTCAAAAGTAGATGAAATAAATGGATTGTTTTTTGTAAGTTTATGAATATAGTAGGCCCCAAACTAGCCATATTAGTTCAAAAACTTTCCATTTTTGGCATGTGTTCACATTTTGCATATATTTTAGTCATCAAGACATTATTGTTATATTTTATGATTTATTTTCCAAATCTAACAATTTAACATTTTTAAATATTTTGTAGCACATTTCATGGGTTTGTAGTTATGTGATGACATAACACCATGCTTAGTCCTTTGGTGTTATGATTTAGGTAGTATGATGTTCCCCATGCATATGGTATGCACTCTTTCCCATGAAATGATTACATAATTTACTTTCCACTTTTTGTTATATCACACTTGATTCTTGTTATCTTTTAATAGGTTACACTATGTCTCAATTGGCTTCATTCCTTTGTTGAGGTAAGTAGGGTAAGTATTCCTAACCTTTTGTTTCCTTTATGCACATTTTTACATAGGACTACACCTTGCTAAGTCATGACAAGGAATCCTCTTGAGGGGAAAACATGTGTGCAGCCAAATTTTAAATAGTGAGAAATTCTTGATACAAATCCAATGATGATGCAATGCTCTCTTGTTTTTTTCTCCAAAGGTAACTCTTTATCTCTTCTTATTTTTCTTCCCTACTCTTCCCTTGTCCCCTTTGGTCTTCTTTGGTTTAAATTTTACATTTCTTATCATCTTTTTTCAAAAACTTCCCATGTAGGATGAACCCACCACTCCAAGTGAAAAAATTACCCCAATTCATTATGAAATCATCCCTAAAATTACATAACTATCATAGTTATTTTGTAATATAGCTAATAGTTTTATCTCAAAAGGGTAGTTTTGTATTGAAATAAGGGAAGTTTTGTAAATTATGATGATGTTTTTATCACCTAGATTGTAAATTTAGAAATTCCCTTACATAAAGTGAAGGTTCTAACTCTTTGTAATCATCTTCCAAAATTAACTTCAGAGAATCATTATTTGACACATTTTTCATGCTTTTTAGCACGTTTGTTTTTCACTTCATCCCAAGTTTGCCTCCAATCAAGCCCAGCTCACTCCCTCATCTATTTTAAATCATTTTTAGTTCCTCTCAATTTCAATTACCAGTCAGACTCAGTTGAACTTCCCTAATAGACTACCAAATCATTCTATAAAAGGGCCATTTTTGGCCTAATTTCAAATTTTCTATTAGAATCTTTTTTTTATTTTGAATATTTTTTAGCCATAGAATTTCTACAATTACTTGAAGGTCTAACCTCTATAGTTTTTGTCTCAAGTACATTTCCACATGTTTATAAGTGTTATTGGTTTAGAATTTTAATCTTTTCAAAATAGAGCATTAGTTATCCTGAATTCAACTACTCGCCATTTGTGTTTGTGTTTCCTCTTCTTCCCCATTTGTTTTATAGCTTGGTCATCCTCCATTTAGAGAGTTCCAAGATTTCACACAAGAATTAAAAAAAGGTAGCATACTAAGTATTCTTTTATTAATATAATACATGCATTTTAATTAATCTATGCCTTGGTCATGTTGGAGTATCTTTTAATTTTAGTATTATTTATTTGGTAGATTAGAATAGTGTAGTTATTTTTCCATTATATTAGCTTAATTATTCAGGAAATAGAAAATTTTATAGGGAGAGAGATTTATTTATTTTCATTTTATTTACTACAAAAACAAAATAATAGTAATTTTGATTGCATTTTCATTTAAATATATTTAATTTATCTCCATTAGAAAAAAAATTCACAAACCATTCATATAAATAATTTACTAAATTCTCAAATCATTTTTAGTCAACATAGTATTTCATTTCTAGATCAAAACAAGTTTCTTATATTCCGAGTAACCAACTAGTCAATCATAAGAACTTAGATAACCTTAGGCACACAAATAGAGCTAGAATATTTCTAATTATTTTGGTAGATTAAAATTGGAGGTTAAATCTTTTGAAAATATAAAATCAGAATTTTCATTATTTATCTCTCTTTAGCAAATCATTTGAAAATCATGTTTGTAGATAATGAAGAAAAAAAAGTGTTGTCATATTGTTATTTTAGACTATATTTACTATTGTATTTATTACATATTAAAAATACATAACTTAAATTCTTAATCCAGCCCACACACAAAAAAAAAAAAAAAAAAAAAACTGCCAAAATAACACCACCTAGTTTGCATCTAGATAAAGCTAGGAAAAATCAGAAACTTATAGAATGGTGTAGGTTTCTCTCTTTCCTTTGCATGCATTGTGAATCATTAGAAAATGGTAAAAGGAAGTTTTTTTTACACTTAATTTAAGTTTTGTCATTTATTTTATTTTATAATTTAAATTCCATCAAGTAAACATTTATCTCCATAAACCTAAAAACAAGTCAAAAAAATTGTCAATAAGCCTTTCCAACACATGCAAACACCTAGATCTCATTATAAGCCTTGAAAACATGTGAAATCATCCAATATCCATATATGAATTGGCCATTCATGAAATAACCCTATACAAAGCCTTGCTTTAAATATCACAACTAACATAAACCATAAGATATTGCCTAAATAATATCATATGCTTCTATCTTGGGTTTTTACCTAGCTTCCTTTAGATGACCCTATGACACTAGGTCTTGTCCACCATGGTTTATTGCCTAGGGTTAGATCAACCAGTCTGATAATTTACATATAATATGATATTAACATTGAGTTTAAATATGAGCTTTTCTATTCCACCCTGATTCCTCATCTTATTATTGATTCCTTAGATTCCTTAGATACCTTGGAGGAAAAATAATGAATTCATGATAATCCTATCATTCCCCTTCCTTAAAACATAGGATATTACTAAAAATATATCTAGGCCTAGATTCCCACTCATACCTCCTTTTCCTCTAGTCTATCCTCATCTTATATCATTCACATCTTTTGGATGAAATTAATCAGGCATAATCAACCTATTAAAGTAGATATTTTCTTATGAGTCATTCAACTCAATCTCCCCTAATTCCCTAGTCCTTGCATTGATTGGGAGCTTCACCTTCTTGTGATCTTAGAAATTAAAGGACCATGCAACTCTATTTTGGCATAAATTGATGCTCTTAATCAGCACCATGATGTTGTCAAGTTATTTTGGTTCTATCATAAGAACCCATTACCACCACCCATTCTAAATTCCATTTTGCCTAATGACCAACCCATTACATATCTCATGCATTATGTTAGCTATCTCAACCTAACCTCAAGAATCGAGTGCATAGTTTAGTATGTTATTCACATTCATATATTTCCATACCTTAGTAGGTAAGTGTAATCCCTTTGGTGATAATCATATTTAGCACCCATTTTTGGTTTTCCCAAATTTATATGGAAGAGGAAAATAGAAAAATCCACATCATAATAAAATTCAATGTTAAAAGGTAAATTATATCTTAAAAATTAGATCAAACCAATAAAAACATTATCACATATTGTATTCTATTTGATGCATAAACTCCATAGTTTTCCTCCTGATAGGGTTGTGGTCCATTGGGGTGGGGTAGGCTAATATTTATCCTCTTACATTCTAGTGACACCTAATTTACAACATAAGTACCCAAACTTCATAGTAGGTTGAACACTTTATAAAGGGTCCTAAGGAGAAAAATAATGTTATAGGAAGGTAGGATCCTTTTTTTTTTTATTACACGTTATCCTTCATGGGATGATATATATAAATCACTAGTTATCCCAAGAATTTGTTTCCTAGTATGGCTCTCTAGGGACATTAATGTTGAAAACTATTAATCTTTCCAACTTTATTAGAGTGTCTTATTTCTAGTAAAGACAATGTTTTCACCTTGATGATGCCCTATTTCTACCTTCCTCCATTTATTTTCCTTGACATCTAGGTTTGTTTCTATATTATTTCATATTATTTACTTATTATTATCCATTTTTTTAATACATGGTAAAAATATGGAAGTTATAGATTTTCCATCTTTAGAATAGAAGTTGCATATTTGAGTCACTATGAGATGATCTCTTGTTCATTGCCTTATCTTTTTAGGAATTATCTTACTTATGTTTGGGACCTTGATTTTTTAATTAATCACATTTTGAGATCAATTTGGTATTCTTTTTCCATTTCATGATTTCATGCTTCATATATATGTTTGAGTATGGTGTTTTACTTCTCTTATATTGATGTTTTTATCATAAATTAGTTCTTTGTGTCCTATTTTTAATTTAGATAGTTACTTATCTTACTTTTCATGAAATTTCAGTTTTGAATTCCTAAGTAACCTTGGTGTTTCATCTTATGAATTTTCCTTTGTTTTTAATCTAATTCCTTAGATATTTTGGTTCTGACATAACCTTATAGATCTAAGCTTACCAAAATTTCCAACTTTTTCCAATCATTTGTAATACTACATTCTATTTATGTCCATTTATTGACCATGTTACATATCCAAGCATTGATTTTATCCATTTTTAGTCTTGTATCCTTAAGTTTATCAATCATAGTTATAATTGTTTACCTTTTTTAAGGTCTAATGAGATATACATCCTTACATCATAGGCTTAAGATTTAGAACCATTTACTCTTGGATTTTTTTTAGGTCACCTTATGCTAAATATACAGATATCATAGGTCCTTAATTACTCATCCAAATAAAAATAGTATATATTTGATTGGATTTAATTTAGTCCTTATATATAAAGAGAAAGAGGATAGTTTTAGGTCATCCTATCATGTGCATACTCTTATCATATATGATATGTAAAATCATCTACTTAAAGACTTTTTATTTGCACAATTTTCATGTTATTTAAATTTAAATTGCCTCTTGGACTCAAACCAAAATAATTTTTAAATGGCGTATTTATTGTACTTATATTCATTAAATTATTATATGGAAACTAAGATTGCACCCTGATATTTTCCCATGTTCCCAGCTTATTTTTATTAAACATATTAACAAATTACCCAAAATTTTCTTAGCTATATATATCATTTCATTTGTTTGAGGATGGTATGTTGAAATAAAATATAACTTGGTTTTCAACTTAGTCAAAATCATACTCCAAAATTGTCCAAAAATTTTCACATTTGTGTCTAATACTATGTTGTGTGTAAAACCATGCAACCTCATAATCTCCCTAAAAAACTATTTAGAAATGTTTGTCATATCATTAGTTTTATTGCAAAAACAAATATGACATAATTTAAAATATATCCAATATTATAATTATGGAATCATTTCTTCTAATTTTTATAGGAAAACTTGCAACAAAATCCTACTTATATCCTCTCATATTCTATTTAGAATAAGAAATGTTTAATAAAACCCTACATTTTGAATTCTCCCCTTTACTAGTTGGAAAAGGCTACACTCATGACCATATTTGTGCACATCCATATTAATTTTTGGTGAAAATACTTATCAACTAATTTTAATAATGTTTTTTTAAACCAAAATGACATTATGAACCTTCACTATGCTTTTATTTGATCAAAGTTTCATGCATTAAACCTATCAATGTCTCCTTAAAGAAATAATCCATTTAAATAAAATAATCTAACCATTTTTTGTTATCTTTACTCAATATATCCATACTTATTTTCCATGCTTCCTAAAAATCTTCATCATTTTCATAAGATCGAGTCCTATCATTTATATTCTTAATTATTTTAAAAAAATAACTATTCTACTTAATGTGTCAGTGAATCTATTTTATTTTCCACTCCTATGCTTAAAAAAAAGAGTAGATCTAGATAAATTCAACCCACTTCATATTTTCTATGGTTAAATTTACCTTGAATATTATTGAATTATAGTGGTTGATGGTATGTATACCTTACAAATTCCTTAAGAAATAAATAATAACTCCATTTATTTAGTGCTTATATAATTTCATAAAACTCTTAATTAAATATTTATGATTTTACACATTATAATTATCACTAAAGTATGTCATATGTCTTCCATATATACTCAAAACTACTCCTATGCATGTACCACTCATATCACAATCTACATAAAATATCTTATAAAAATCTAGCTATGTTAACACTAGTCAATTTTCATCTTCTTTAACTATTAAAAACTATTTTTTGCTTTTCCTGGCTAGATAAAATACTTTTTATCTTTTCATATAATAGTATTGATATTTATTAATGTTTCACTCAAATTATTGATGAACTTCATGTAAAAAATCATGAATCCATGAAAAATATTACCTCAAATGTATTTTTGTGTGTGGATAATCTAGCACAGATCATACATTTTCTTATTCCATATTTAAACCTTTTTAATAAATTAAGAATACAAAGTGAACCAATTATTTCTAATAAAACCACATATATTAAAATTGACATGAAAATTTTCATCTTGTAACTAATTTAGTACTTAGCACTTATGTTTTAAGTGTTCTTACTTTGTTTTACTAAGAAAAGATATGTCATCTAAAAAAATGAAAAAATAAAAACTAAAAAATGGATTCATAACTTCATTCATCAATCTCATGAATGTACTTGATGCTTTAGTTAACTCAAATGTCATAAATAACCAATCATATATACATTATTGTGTCTTGATCATTATTTTACATTCATCACCTTATCTTATGTCAAGATAGTGATATCTACTCATTAAATTAATGTTTATAAAGTATATTTCTCCACTCAAGCAATCTATTAAATAATTAATACATGTAAATATAATACTACACTTTTATAGTTATATTGATAATGTATTTAGAATCATTTCAAATTATCCATTATTCATAGGTGCTTATATTTTTGGTACTTTACATGGGATCAAACTTTATCGGATGAACCCTTTATCCAATATCTCTTGTAAATATATTTACACCTATGCATTCTAATTTAATGTCAATTTGTGTGATGATTTGTTTAGTAAACTCAAATCTAGGATCAAATCAATGTTATGACATATGTTTTTCATGGGTGGTAACCCATTTGGTAGTTCATTAAAAATAATCTATTAAAACTCACCTAGTATCTCCTTTATTTTGCATATACATTTATATTCTACTACTTCACCCACAATCACTTCTTATGTTGGATTATAAATCATTGAATAACATGCACTATATTCTTTCACTTCTTTCAAGAACTCCTTCTATATATCATGAAAACCTTTGGAATTTTGTGCACTTATTTTAAATTATCCTTCAAAGGATTTAGCATGTGTTATTGCATATTTCCATGATGTATATGTGTTTTCATGACCATTTTGGTACACCCTAATGTAAAAATATTGAGGCCTTCCAATTAAAATATGATAAAAATTCATGGGCATTATGTCACATAAAACCTCATCCTTATCTAACTACTTTTAAAAAGTACAAAACATTTTTTATTTATTATAATTTGATGTCCCTTCAATAACCACAATACATTATCTAGATTTATATGTATAATTATCTTCATACAAAGCTTATCTACCATTGTTTGAAAAATAATATTATCTGTGCTTCCAATATCAACAATAAGTTTACAATTTTTACCTACCAATTTGTAAATGGTTCTAAAAAAATTATTTAATTGATTAGAACTATTCTCCCATTTCATATATTTCAAAAATATTTTATTCATCATGATAGATTCTCATTTAGTTTATAGTTCATGTATATTATTAATAGATGTAATAATTTATGTATTTATTTATGTGACATGGACACTCACATCATTTCTCTTGCCTCCTTCATTATGCATTTATAGGCACTCAAATTATGTATCTATTATTTAACCACATGTAAAAAAATTACCAAAGAAATACAAGACTGTTACCTCATCCACATGATCTTATTTTGAAATATTCTCTACCTCTTTGAGAATTAACATTATTGTGATAAAAATTACCTACCTCACCTTCTTGAATTTATAAATAGTAATCTTTGCCAATTCCTCTCCTTTTCCATCTACATGCATGAATATTCATTTTCCTCATGACATTATTTTCTATTTATTTGATAATTTTTCCTCTACCTTCAACAAACATTAGTAGCCTCAATTAATTTTAGTTTGATCATCCCAATTTCATCTTAAAAATCCATACACAACCAATTTACATACCTTGATATATTTTTAGCATCATATTCAACATTAATCACTCTGATGAGAAGTCTATAATACTTTTCAGTGTAATATTTCACAATCAATTTCATCTAGAATACATTTTGAATCTTATCAAACAAATTCTTGTTATAACCATATGAATTAATTTATCCTTTAGCTTCATGACACTATATTCCAAGTCTTAATATTTTATTTTCCTTTGTAATTCTTTTTTTTTGAATTTGATCCCACCATAAGGATGCATGACCTTTCAACTTTGCATTGGTGAACTTAACTAACTTTGGGTATTTAATCCTTTTATACTAAAATTATTTATATAACTTCATGAAAAGTCAATCATCAATTTAAGACTTTAACTTAAATAATAAATTTTGGGATCCAATTCTAGTTTACATGTCATTATTTCAACATTTCACAAGAATTAATGCTTAGGTTCATTAACCTCATCTACATTTTGATATTTGAGTAATTTTATGATTTTAATATTGATCTCATAATTGAAAAATATAACACCTTAGTGTTGAACTATCTCTTTAGCCTTTAATTAGGCTTTCATCTCTCATAAATTTACCCATATCTGTAAGTATTCACACTCTATCCACTCATGCCTTTCTACCACCTAAACATCCTTTGAGAACCATTTATTTACAAATCAAATATTAAAAAATTAACATATTCTACATAAAAAATTCACTATAAGATATCTATATGCAATTAGAATTACATGGTGAACATGAATTGATATTGGATTAGATAAGATAGATCACACATACACTTCTGATTGGAGCACAAACTTGTTAAGTAGGATCATGACTTATATGAGGATATGCTAGACCTGATTAGGGGATCACTTGTATCATATATCACAACACATCATGCTAGGTAGGGTTCCAAAGCCTATAGTTTAACACAATCACACAATAACCCAAAAATACTCCTATGGTTTCTATATTCACTTATGATAATAAACAAGAAAGTAAAATAATCTAATAAAAAGAAAAGTAAACTAATCTAGTGCTCACCAAAGCTTGTGGCATAAAGTGGGGATTAGAGAAAAATAAGTAAATAAAAACTAAACTAAACATGTATAAGAGACATATACTCACATCAATGTATACAAAATCCTAATACATGGAAGCTAAGAATACATACTACATTATCTATCTACTCTTACAAATGATAAATAAAGTTAGGAATACTTACCTTTGAAGACAAAACTACCGAGTCTCAACCTCTCCCTTGGCTAATGGTGCTTCGCAAGAGATTGTTATGGCTTGTAGGATAACCAAGATAAATTAGCTCTAGGCTACATGACCTACCTAAGCATCCAAAATACTTCTCCACAAGATAATATGGGACATTTAAAAGAAAGTATTGAACCCTAAATATTTATTCCTCAAGTAGAATGGTTAATAAGCATATGTTCATTCACACTTCTTCACTTAATTTAACTCTCTTATGAAATGGTAAGGAATAACCTTATATATATAGTAGTATCTCACCGTAAATACTCTTAGACATGTCAGTTATGTTAGGTCGACTGGGTCAACCTACTACATTACCAGGTTAATGCCTAAAATTTATGCTAGGTTGATCGAGATGAAATGCAACAAGGAAAGTCAAAGTATCCCCAAAATAAGCTAGGTCAACTAGGTTGACCTAGCTTACTGAACATGTCAAAAGGGAAAAAAGGTAAAAAATGAGGTATAAATCATGAAAAATGGTGGTAATATATATTAAAGAGAGAAATAATATTAGGGTTCAAGGTTTTAGGAGACAAAAGCATAGATAACAAGTGGCAAAAGGAACAATAATCTTATAAAGCACCAAAGGTTTGCCCACCCCTTTCTCAATGCACCCCTTAAGGCATGCACTTAGATAGATTTAGACTTGATAGGTTCATATAAGATACAAAGTGTTAGTAATCAATAAAAGTGTGAAAATATTATGCATATACATATACCCCAACTGAAGCTCATCATGTGTCATGTAAGTGTAACATGAGATTGTACTTTAGGAGAAAACATGATGACGCATAATGTTGATGATAAGTAAAGAGTAGTAAGAAGCAAATAATATAAATGAAAGGCCAAAATTAAAATACACATACCTTTAACTTACTTTAGTGCTAGAGAAGAGGACTCGAAGAAAGTTAAGGTGTCTAATGTAAAGCACACTAGGGTGAACCTATAGAAGTTAGTGTAAAAATAGCCAAAAATCAATTTTTTTGAAGATAGGCATATAATAGTGGAAAATATTCTCTATGTCATCATGAATCTACCACATTTTATGATTTGGAAAATGGATTAATAGAAACAAAGATATGAGAAAAATAAGGAATCTGAAGGAAAATAAATGAAGAATTTAAGTTGTTAAAAAGTAGTTTTAAATATGAAAAAGATAATTCATTTTGTTATTTTGCATTATAAGAGAAGAGAAAAAGATCTCTAGAGAGAAAACAAGATATAAAGGTGAGGCAATGACATACTAGATCAGAGGAAGCTCCATGAGCAAGAGTGGGTACATTATAGGTATGCATCTAAGAATCTCAAACAAGATTTTGAAATTTGAAATGAATTAAGTTAATTTTGATAAAATTTAATTTTAAGCATTTATATATGATAAAAATGAACAAAATTGGATTTTAAAGGAGGGAAATATGAAGATGGGTTGGAAGGAATTAGGAAAAAAGCCAGAAAAGGCATTTTTTTGGCAAAATGTGCTAGGTTGGCACACTAAAACCTAATAAGTCAACTAGGTCAACCTAGTAGGGTAAATCAAGCTGAAATCCATGTGGTCAACCTAGAGGGTATGGGTTGACCTAGCACATTCTAGAACCAAAAACCTAGTACGTGGTATCTAGTTGGTTTGCAAGGGCTAAAATAGAAACTTAGCATTAGAGAAAGAGAATAAGAAGGAAAATAAGAAATGTAGAGAAAAATAAGATTTTTTTGGTCAAATTAGGTTGACCAAGGAACTAGAGAAAGCACAAAAAAGTGTGTAGAAAGTTGAAAGAGAGCTAGAATGATCTAAAATGACAAAAGAAGGGGAAGGGGGACAAAAATAGGGTAAAAATAGATAAAATTGAATAAATCATACTTTTTTATGATTAAAAATAGAATGTATAAATAAGGTATTATGATTATACATGATATAGAGGAACTAATACGTCCTTTATTTTTTGATTGTAGAGATGATGATGGTTCTATAGATTGTTGGACATCTCTTAGCTACTAGACTTGTTGGAGATATTGACAAATGGAGATAGGTCTAGACTGAGATCCATAAGTCTAAGAGGTATATTAGATATGTGTAGGATGCCCCTAACTATAGACCTATTACTCATGTTCCTTGGTTGTTGGGAATGACTAACTAACACCTTCAAATGGGAGGTGGATGGGGATGTGATAGAGGTGGGTATCACACTAGAGGATGTCCATGCCATATTTGGGCTACCTATGGTAGGAAAACCAATGACCATAGGGATACTAAATAGTGGAGAGGAGAGGAGAGCCTTAGCCATGTGGGCTATAGGTTTAGAGATGATATTACCAAGGTAGAGTGTGAGCATGGATGATGTTTATATATCATAGATTCTAGATCTATGGAAGGTAGTGATAGGCCTTGTGACATAATAGGTGCTCTATCACAATTTGAATGGCAAGGTAACACTATATGTGGTATCCTTGAATAGGATGATGCTAGAGGAGGGGTGTTATATGATATAAGATCTATCATCTAGGTTTAACTCATGCATGATATATATGAGATGCTAGTTAGAGGGTAGAAGACTATGGGACTGATCATACTACTAAAACATGGATATATGAGAGATTTCCTATGTATCAATTGGTTGGGTTACCCCATATGATTGATAATAGGTTACCTTGAGTTAGGAGATGGAAAGATAATCAAATAGTGTAATCCATGCCCCACATTCTAGAACTATAGATAGTGAGATGCATTGACATAATATGTTGACTATATGAATAGTTAATGACTACTTGAGAAAGTTGGCACATAGTTAGACTAGCACTAGAGAAAACAGAAGTGATAGGACACTATATATGGTGGAGAGAGCCACATCTTATGATATGAGTGCGAAGATAGATGGGTTTATCTCGTCCAACAACATAGATACTCATGCCTGAGTAGTGGACTTAACATTTGAAGGAGCCATAATGGAAGAGGGGATTCAGACCATTGATAGAGAGACTAACATTTTAGTCATAATAGGAGTGACCATGGACTAGTTGGGCATGACAAAGGGTAGAGTAGGAGGAGGAGGTAAAGGTAGTGATACTAAATGCACCACCACTAGTTTCATAAAGAGGTGACCTACAAACACTAAAGACACAACATTGAACGAGGTAGGAAGAGAGAGCAAAGACCATCATCATCCTTGGTGAGTTAATAGAGGAGCTGGAGGAGACATAGATGAGTGAAATATCACTCAAGTGTAGGCTGAGATAGATACAGTCCATGACAATCAAGTTTAAGCTAAGGAGGTGACCTATAAGGAGGTACTAAGAGGTCACATAAATGGGGAGACTATATTATACGGTCACATGGATGGTGAGACCATAGTAGTTGAGACATAGATAGGTAAGAAAAATATGATTGATCAATTGTTTAAGCTTTGAATTGAAAGAAAGATAGATAGATATCATGATATATGATTTATCTAATATCCATCTAGTGTGATTTAGTAGTTGTACCTAAGGATGAGGAGGAGAGATGGGGTTCCTTAGTTAGGGGATCTCTCCATGATGTCTTAGATGATACTCTATAGTCATATGAACCCATGACACTGAAGGATCTGAGTGTACCATCTACCCCAGCTTAGGTGAGCTAGTTGAGACTAGTGGGAAAGGCCATGAGGTAGATATGGGTGTAGAGAGATAGGGCATAACCACTAGTAGAGATGGGTGTAGGAGAGAGGTAGGCTTGGTAGGCCCTATCTAATGATAGATTTTTTTATTTGGAGATAGTGACATAGATGATGTAGGCATATATAATGATGCAAACCCAACTAATGCAAGCACATGTAGTGACCTATACTGAGTTGGTATAAGTATAGGTGATATAACATTTATAGGGATAGGTAGAGGGATATATATCTCACATTACCTCATTACAACATACCATATGGAGGTGTCAGACTGAGGCCTCAACAAGCAATGTGCCTCAATAGGTAATGTGGCAAGGCCATGAGATAAATAGGATGGAACCTATCCCTAGATCTAGAGTAGTGCTTATGATTATATATTTTGTGTTAAACTCTTGATATATATATGATGTATCATTTTGGCTTATTGATGTGATTGTGTATGTAGTCACTATGGATATATTGTTATCATTATGCTAGTTGTGTATGTGGATGCTTTGGATATATTTCTTTCTAGCACATGTATTTAGATTTATTGTATATGCTATAGGAAATATATGAGATGTGGTTTTTTTTTCTAGCATTATGAGAAACACATGCATGGTTAAAAATAAATAGGCAAAAAGACTTGGAAAAATATAAATAATAAAAAATGCACTACACACTAATTCAAGCTAGGAAATGTGTAATAACATGAAAAATAATAAGTATAAAGAACCAAGAAATGGCAAATAGGATGGCAACAAGGGGATTTATTTTCAAACCAAAGATGAAATATTTTTGCAACAAATTAAAACAAGTAAAATCATACTATATCACATTAGGAAGTATGAAAAAGAAAGTAATAAAATGAAAGGTATGAATAAGGTCACACAAGGTAAGAAAAATAAATGAAAAGTCAATGAAAAAATTGTCTTAAATTTATCACACTAATTCAAGCTAGGAAGTATGACAAAATTCAAGATATGGTTGAAATCTGACATGCACTTAAAAAATAAGAAAATAAGAGGTGAAATAAAAATGAAGTAAGCATAAAACATACTAGTTCAAGATGGGAAGCATGTCAAATGACATGTAACTTCATAATCCATCGAATAATATCTCAAACTTGACACATGTAATTTGATGGTGACTTGATTGTTGCAAAACTTTGTGAGGAGGGTTAGGTCCTATCCATGTTCTTATACTGCAACTCAATAAAGGGAACACCATATGGGGTGGAATAAGTATGAACAATCAAGTACATGAGGAATAAGGGTAATAGGATAAAACACTCATAAATGAAAAAACCCAAAAGGATGCTAAAATATCATTTTCAAGTAGAATAATAATATTGGATTGAAATGCAAAAGGGATGGTAATTTTGTGAGTAATTACTAGGTCTTATCCATAGTCTTATGATGCAACTCACAAAATAAAAACCCAAGGGGTATGATAAAAAAGTAAGAAAATATTTCTCAAGAGGAAATATGAGGAAAGGGAATGAAAAAGGAAGTGTAAAAATAAAATATTTAGTCATCTTAAGAGAAGACCTTAGGAGATAAGAGGCATACTAAGAACATGAGAAGACACTAAGTGACTAGTGGTCATCTATGTACAAAAGAAACTTATTCCCTATAGAAACAAAGCTTTATAGGAAGATAACTGTGATACTAAGATCAAATCATGAAGGTATATTGGTACAATAAAAAAGTAAAATGGATTTACCTCCCCATGACGTGTTCCTTGCTCCTCAGGACCCCTTACAATGTTATTGCTCTACTACAAAGATTGGGTACATACATGAGAAAGTAGGTATCACTAGAATATTTTCTTGAATTCCCCTACTCCAATATATTGGCCTACTACACCCCAAAGGACTTTGGATCTATGTGAAGCTGACTGTGGATTTTGAGCATCAATTAGAGATAGGAGATGTGCTTAAATCACATCTTTTAGTCTGATTTGAATTGTAAGAATATGGCATATTTTTTCCTTTTAATATCATTACCTTTTATTTAAATGATTTTTATTTTAACTTTATTTTGAATTATTTTTTTATATTCCTCCTCTATATGGGTTTGGAATGACCAAGCATGAGAGAGATAGTGATACACATGAATGAGTTATAAGCTAAGGCTAAAGGATGCTAAGGAACCAAATACAAAATATTAAATATGACACTTAGGCTTGACAATGAACAAATATTTGATCTCAAATCTCAATCACATATATGTTTAGTTTGTGAGAGAAAAAAAAGGAAGAAAGGAAAAGGGAGATCCACAAGTGGACTAGTAAAAAGAAATAATAATGAGAAAGACTATTTTTTAACTGATCACATGGTAAAAGGAGACAATAACCAAAGGGAATATGGTAAATACAACTAAGTCACCATGATAGTTATCTACAAAAATCAAGGATAAAAAAATAAAAAATCATGAAGATATGAGGCAATAATAAGCTAAATATGGTTATTTTATGAGGATCTGTCAGGTCTTATCCATAGTCTTACAAAGCAACTCATTAAAAAAATATCCAAGGGATGTAACAAGAAGAAAATATAAATATAAAGAAATGATAAGGAAGAAAAAACATATTCAAGAAAAGATAAAATATAAAATTAATAAGGAATACAATATAATAAAGAAGATAATGATATAAGATAAGCAAGAATTTGACACAATGTCAAATGATATAATCAAATATAGGAAAATAAATAACCATGGAGCACACATCCAATCCATATATAAATATAAAAGTACCATGCATGTACTCATAAGTACTATTAAATCTATCCACACACATTATCCAAAACATCAAATAAATCTCTATGAACCTATATATGAATTATTGCTAATGTGTCATCGATCTTTGCTAAATACTAGGCAAATACTTCTTTTCTAATCTCCTCAACTAAAAAAGTAGGAATACTCATTAGATTGTGTTAAGGAGGGAAATTGGGCAAAGAATAATTAGAATAATGTGTAGGAATGAGATCTATGGGATGAGGAATCCCTAGTGGAGAAGGATACATAGGTGAAAGAGGGTCCATGGGTGGAGAAGGAACCACTGGTGGAGGCGGAGAAGGAACCATAGGAGTTGTAACTTTGGGAGAATAAGGCGGAACCTTCTTGTGAGAATGTCTTATGGGAAGAATAGTATCTAGTCCAAGGATAGATATAATATGATGCTTAAGATGCTACTAAAGGATATGATAATGATTAGTATGATGTTTGTTACATTGGTGACATATACAATACCTCTCACCATACTCAAGTATATAGTTAAGAAGAAGCTTGGGAAGAGGTATGGTAGTATTTATGGATGGAAAAAAGGATGCATGATATCAATATATTGTCATAACTTATGACAATCTGTATAAGAATGAGTATATATCCCATGAAAATAATAAATATGCTTTTGAGTGTGTTTAGGAGGAACACTCATGGTAAAGGGTGTAACAAGTGTGGAATAAGAGGGAGATGAATCATCACCCCATTGGGTGGGAAAAAGATCCATCTTAGGCAAAAGAATCAAACCATCACCAAGAGGAGGTGATGATGGAATAAAACTAGTCCTAATAGGAAGAGAACTAGTGAAAGAAGCAAGAGTAGGCTCACCAATAGTGGAAGAAGAAATAATAATTGGTTTTAACATAGGTTCCACTATGGGAGGCATAGGATCAATAGAAGTTCTAAGAAGGGTAGCACTATCCTCAAGATAAAACCAATGATGGGAACCATGGAACCTAGAAAAATGGTAAGGGCTAGTCATAACATGATCTCTAAGCATAGTCCTATGGGGCTCCATAAAACTTGGAGGTATCGGTGCCATATCTATTCTATGATAAAGAGTAAAAATATAAGAATTATGAACTAAAAAATTCATAACATGAGAGGTTACATGAAAATATTTAAGTAAAGAAGAATGATAACATATAATCTTGGCATCACAGGCTTAGACAAGACTGCCTAATAAAGGATCATCTAAGGAATAACAATCATCATAATCAGGTGAATGAAGATTGATGACATAAGTCAGAATAAATTTTTCATCAAAAGAGGCATGGTGAATAGAATGACAAGTCTTGGATGAGACTACAAGAATGTCATTACAAGGAGGTTTACGAGAATGAGGTTGCAAGGAAATAGGAAGTTGTGAGATGAGATGAGGCATGATATCAAAAGTTTTGATCTTGAGATTAATCTCATTAGTCTCATCATCATTGGAGTCTATAAGGTTAGGAGTAATATTACAAATAAGCTCAGGATGCCCATTATATCCTCTGGTTGAGTTGATAGGAAAATTTAGACATTACAACTCACAAAATGGAATGCTAAGTAAAGGATCAGGAGTAGGAATCTTAAAGACACCACAATTTTAGAATTGTTCAAAATTCCAAGGTTTAGAATCTCCTTGAATACTATAAATGGCTCCATTATAAGGGAATTTAATGCATTAGTAGGCATAAAAGGTGATAGCTCACATATAATGAGTCCATGGCCTATCAAGAAAGATGTTATAAGAAAGAGGAAAGTTAAAGATCACCACCTTCACATGAACAGTGATAGGTGGGATAGTAATGGGAAACCACAGACACCCTAGAGGAGGCATTTTCCTTATATCATATCCTTGGTAGGTTCTATGTGTGGACTTAATATTTCATTAAAAATATCTAAAGGTTTTAATGAAATTAAGAGATTTAACACAAGTTATAAAACCCTTGTTGATCAAAGCATGATTAACTTGGATATAATCAATTTGGATTCTAACATATAGTGGAGGATCATCTACACAAAGAAAAATCTCATCAGGAGTCATAGACATGATGGAAAATTTTAATGAAAGAGAAGTGTTGATAGTTTCATCAACATTAATGGACATATCTTCACATTATTTCAAGATACTATCCTCACAACTAGATAAGGGTGCCTTTGGTCCTATAACAGGAGGATGAGGGATATTTATTTCAAATAATATTTATATAAGATGGTTCTAAAGATGGTGAGATGTCCTCATGAGTTCAAGAAATGGAATTTGAGAAGGGAGATTAGTGAGCTCTACAATGGGAATCCACTCATCATAACCCATGAGAAGATTGTTAGATATAGGCATGTAATGGTTAAGGAGGTCTTTGGAGGGAAGAGCCAAAGAACATTTAGATTTATGTTGATAAGAATGATAAGGTTTAGAAGAACGTTATAAATCATGTTGAGATGATAAAATAATAGGTTCAACTTGATCTTAAGGAGTAGAAGAGGTGTTAATAGAAGGTTGATTAACATTAGAAGGAGAAGATGATAGAAGAGTGGTAGAAATATCATGGGATGTGTTATCCAAAGGAAAATCATAATTTGGATCTTCATCAAAGTTTATAATATCTTCTTGACCCATCTCATTTAGATTATTTGGAGAAGAATCTTGGATAACACAGTATGCTTTTGAAGGAGACAGGGTGTAGATAGGTTGAGAATCAATGAAAGCCACTACTCTTCACATATTAGTCATGCTAACCACATTTTATTTATAAATTGGTTTCGTAAGACTTTCTAAATTATTGGTGGAAGATATGGGATTGCCTTGGTTTTATTGAATTGGTTGATGATTAGGTAAAGGATCCTTATAAATAGCTAAATGAATGTTTGCTTGATTCAAGATTTGAGATTTATCAGGAGTTTTGTATTCTTTGAATGCATGATCATAAGCTTGTTAATGTTGGTGCATGATAAAATCATAGTCAAGGTCAATGAATAAATTCCATAGCTAAATTATGAATCTATCTACAGGTCTCATGAGAATGACCCCAACTAGTATGAAACCAATACAACTTGCCAAGATCAAACTAGGTTTTCATAGGATGAGTACGGTCAATTTCAAGAGGAAGAGGCCTAGGTATACATTTAATAAATTCAGATAAGGAAAGAGGTTTATGAAAAAGATTGTTATTTTTTGAGAAATAAGGATTAGTAAATTGTTGAGAAGAGGAAGCTAGTTCTAAAGAAGGGGTAAGAACAATAGCTTAAACATGGTGAATGGTATCATATGAATCAGAAACATTATCATTGGTAACATTACAATTTTTATTTTTATGTAATATATGATAAATTATAGAAGGTTCAGGTGGTTCAAATTGATGCATAAATAAATCTTTTCATTTATCTTGATCAATATCTTCTTCTAAAGTTCATGGAGAAAGGGTATAGACTCGATATTGTAATTTGGGATAAAGAGCATTTGTAAAGAGATGAAAAATATTATCATTGGCCATGTTGTGTTCACATTTGTTTGATAAAGTATTTCATTATTTAACAAATACTTGGGTGTTTTCATTTTTTCTTTTCTTGGAATTGATGAAATGGCCCAAAGTGTTTTCAGGAAGATCACTAGTTTGGAATTATTAAACTAAAACATTCACTAAATATTCTAAACTAGTAATGGAATGAGGTCTAATTTAATTGTACCAATCCAAGCCATTTCTTGTGAGGGTCTTAGTAAGGAGCTTGGTAGTGTAAAATGTTTTTAATTTAACCTAATCTTTATAAATATTCTTAATTGTTATAAGATGAAGAGAAGGATCAGTTAATCCATTATAAGAGATTGCAGGTGTTATACCTCATATATCAATGCTATCAATTTGAGTAGTGATAGGTTCATTTTATATATGCTTGATAGTTTTATTGATTAAAAGAGGTTGAGGAATAATATTACCTTGATAATATCAAAGAGGAGGGGGAGAAACACTTTGATTATGTGTGCCCCAAGCCATTAGTTGCAGTTACATTTGAAGATGAAAAAGGTTATTTTACATTATCATCATTTGATTTGTGTTCTGAGCTTGGAAAACATTCATTTTATTGAGAGTTTTCAATATAAGTTGGTTAGTTTGACTAAAATTATTAGAAGATATGGTTTTGGTATTAGTGGCTTGGGTACCACTATTGGTGTTGTTGAGAGCTTGAGATGAATGATGAGAAATAAAAGCACTAGTGGAAAAGCTTACTTGTGTAGCAAAAGATGGACTAGTTAATGGAAGAGAAGAAGAAGCACTAGAAGCATGAATGCCTTGGGTAGTAAATAATTAACTAGTGGACGGATTAAGGATAGTGGCTTAAGGGAGGTCCGCTAGATGTAGAACTAGCCATGGTAATTGAGATACTAGGCATGGAGGTAGAAGAAATGAAAGAAGAAGTATGAAAAGAGGTCATGATAAAAGGGAGATGTTGTGAAGAAAATAAATTAGTACTACCAAATCCATTTGAGAATATAGAATGTGGTGAATGAGGTTCATTATCTTGACCACTAATCATGAGATTGTAAATGGTAGATGGATCTTTCCCTTTATGTTAGGGAAATTGGTTAATAAAGAAAATAATTTTAGGAGTATATTATAACTTAGGTTGGTTTTCTAAGAGAAAATAAGGATTACATTACAATAATTATCATGAGGGAACCCATAGTCCATTGTGCGAGTTGTAACATGGACATTACTAGCATTTACAAAAGGAACTCTACTTTGTCTATGGGAAACCCTATGAGGATTGGTGAATTCCATCATGCCTATTGTTTGATATTCAATGTTTTCACCCAATATGAAATCCATTATTAAAGAGGAAGGAAATAAAGATGAGAAAAAAAAGGATTCAAAAAGTGACAAAAATAAAGCTAGGTTGACCCAGTTGACCTAGTGTAAAATAGGGATAAGAAATCTGGACAGGGTTCATAAAATTGACCTAGTATAGAGAAAAAAAGCTGACAAAAAGTGGAAAAGTCCTAAAAATTATGCTAGGTTGACATGATTAACCTAGTGTAGTGCACAAGAGATAAAAAAACTATTAGGTCGATCAAGTCAAACTAGTGTAGTTGATAGAGGTAGAAAGTAAGGTCTGGGATAATACAGAGTTGAGCTGGTTGATGTAGCACAATAGACAATAAAATAAAAAAGATTGTTAATATTCAAAATGAAATGAGATATGCCTAGAAAAGTAGATGCTAAAATGAAATACATAGTCAATTAAATTGACACTAGCCAATCTAATTGGTATACAATAATAGATTATCATTTTGAAATAAAAGTATGGAGTAGAGTAGAAATAGAGAAATAGAAATTGACCTTGATTTTTTGGATATCAAAACTAAATAAGTAACTAACCTATAACATTGGAGAGAGCTGGCCCAATCAATAAAATTAGGTTAAGTTGGTTGACCAAGTGAGATATGAACCTATTATGAAAGCTAAAAAAGTGTGCTAAATCAACTTAGTTGACCTAGTAGAGTGAATTAGATGTCTATAAATGTGCTAAGTTGATTTGGTCTTCCTAGTTAACTAGACTGTAAATATATAAGTTTGGAATCTATAAATTGCATTATGAATCTTGAATAGGAACTTACTACAAAGTGGCAAGAACTGTACTAGGTTAACTTAATCAACCTACTAGGTTAAACAAAAAGTTTGCAAAGTGATGGAAACCTATGTTATGTTTATCTGGTTGATCTAGTTGCCTATTCCTACACATAGAGAAATATAGATGGGTCGACAAAATTGAGCCAACAAGTAAAAACTTATAATAGAAAAGATGACAAAATGAATAAAATAAGTGAAAGAAACCCTTAAATATTTGATTCACATCAAGTTCACTAGAATGTAATGAAGGTGAAGCCAAATTGAATCTAATGCTAAATAAGAAAGGAAAAAAAAATATAAAAGTGAAGATAATCCAACCAGTAGTGGGATAGGATTCACGTTAGGTTCACCAGAATATATGCAATCAAAATTACATGGTGTGCATAAATCAATACTAGATTAGATAAGATAGATCACACCTACACTTTTGATCGGGGCACACACTTGTTAAGTGAGAGCATGACCAATATGAGGATCCACTAGACTCAATTAGGGGATCACTTGTATCATCTATCACAACACATCATGCTAGGCAGGGTTACAAAGCCTATAGTCTAACACAATCACACAACCACCCCAAAAGAGTCCTATGGTTCTATTTTCACTTATGATAATAAACAAGAAAGTAAACTAATCTAATAATAAGAAAAGTAAACTAATCTAGTGCTCACCAAAGCTTGTGGCATAAAGTGGGGGTTAGAGAAAAATAAGTAAGTAAAAACTAAACTAAACATGTATAGGAGACATATACTCACATCAATGTATATGAATCTTAATACATGGAAGAGAAGAATACACATTACATTATCTATCTACTCTTACAAAGGAGAAATAAAGTTAGGACTACTTATCTTTGAAGATGAACCTGCTGAGTCTCAACCTCTCCCTTAGCCAATGGTGCTTTGTAAGAGATTGTTTTAGCTTGTAATGATAACCAAGATAAATTAGCTTAAGGCTACATGACCTACCTAATCATCCATAATACTTCTCCACAACAAAATATTGGAGATTAAAAATAAAGTATTAAGCCCTAAAGATTTATTCCTCAAGTAGAATGGTCAATAAATAGATATTCATTCACACTTCACTTAATTCAACTCTCTTATGAAATGGTAAGGAATGACCTTGTATATATAGTAGTATCTCACCCCAAAAACTCTCAAATATGTTGGCTATGCTAGGTTGTCTAGGTTGACCTAATATTATCAGGCTAAATGCATAAAATTTATGCTAGGTCAATTAGGATGCAAGGCAATAAGGAAAGGCAAAGTATCCCTAGAATAAGCTAGGTCAACTAGGTCAACCTAGCTTACTAAATAGGTCAAAAGGGAAACAAGGTAAGAAATGAGGGATAAATCATGATAAATTGTGGGAATAAATAGGAAAGAGATAAATAAGTTTAGGGTTTAAGGTTTTAAGAGACAAGAGTGTAGATATCAAGTGAAAAAAGGAATAACAATCTTACAAATCACCAAAAGTCTACCCACCCCTTTCTCGGTCACCCCTTAAGGCATGCACTTAGAGAGATTGAGACTCGGTAGGTTCCCATAAGATACAAAGTGTCATTAATCAATAAAAGTGTGAAAATATTATGAGTATATAGTGTTTGTAGCTACTTTCTACCCATACTCACAAGTTTTTAATGTAATAATAACTAATAAGTCCTAGAACCTTGCTATGCTACTAGAATGCAGTCAAGATTAGAGGTATCGATTAAAATATGCCTTAGACCACACAATCATAATAATACATAATAGTATATGAAATTAAATGCAATAACACATTATGTATTTGTTATATCTAAATGGTAAGAAATAAAATAAACATAATAACAATGATGACACCAAAATATCACAACAAGATAAATTACAACACTAGATTCATATATCTCTACTTGATATCTCATTTTTTGAAAGTGTAGCCTAGCTCTAAGAATAATCACTCAAAATTATTATTAATCTCCAATACCCTAGCTAGTTACCCTTTTAATAGTGTAGGGGTATACGTATAAATATATAAGACCCACCTACATACATTAAGTGTTTGGCCACTTACTAAGAACATTAACACAACTTAGTTTATAATAAATATTAAATGTATCTTATAGTTTTGAGGTATCAACATGGTATAGCTTAATGTAGCATAAAATACTACATCACAATAAATATTAAATTAATCCATATCAAATTCCCTTGATTTTTAGAATTAAATTATAAAAATCCAAGAATGACTCATTTCATAACACATCACAAGGACATATGCACCCAACCTATTTTCACATAAAGAAAGTCATAACAAGTTATAAACATTTGAAATAAATAAACTTGAAAGAAACTAATCACACCATATTTTTTAGAAAAATTATCACACATTACCACAACCTCTCCAAATTAATAGTAAATAATCACACTATTTATTTGTTGAAGAACCAAACATTACAAGAATTGTCATCAAAGAAGTTTATTCTACAGGAAATAATGAAAGATCTAATGTTCTAGAAGATGTTACAGACTTGAAAAAATAATTAATAAATATATGCATGGCTCCAAAAATGAAAAATAATAAAAATAATAATTTTACAAAGCTTTATAATCTTATTTAAACAAAAAAATATTAACTTATTACAACATTAGACATTTTAAAAATACATAGGTACTCTCACATGCTACACAAAAACAAATAAGAAACATGTGCATTAAAAGGCATAATAAAACAAAATAAATAAGTTTTTAACAACATAAAATATTGGTGAAAACTTATAAAAAGATACATGTACAAAAATAAACATGTAGAAATTAACACAACCAAAATTTTGAAAATAGCATATCATTTTTTGAAGTAATATTGCACGTAACCCAAATGCTCCTGTATCTAGAAATATTTCCCATTTTAAATGTTGCATATTTTAATCCTTATCATAAATGGTATATAAGTGAATAAATTGAAAGTGCATGTTCTAATTATGTTAATGAGAGAGTGTATATGCTTGATAAAGAGTTAAAGTAAGTTGAGATGATGATTGACATGAGTTAGTATGACAGTGCATACAATGAGTATATATAATATATGGTAAAGTGGAAAGGCAAATAAATAAAAGATGTGACATAAATATGTACATGATCAAGAGATCATGTCTCTTTTGTTTCCCAATGTGTATGATGCAAAAGAATCTAGATTCACAAATAATCCCACATCAAACAAATGCACTAAGCATAAAAAAATTATAGTTTTTACTTGTGTGTCTTTTTTACTGTAATTTCATTTTATTATTTTGCACTACATATTTAATCATGTGTTTTTATTCTAAATAGGATTTTTATAACATATAAATAATTTATTCTAAGGTTTTTGTTTAATTATAAACTAAGAAGATGAGTGAAGTCTTATAGTAAAAAAAATATCATGATAATTTTTTTATTTCAAATCTTATGAATTATCGATTAGAATAATTGGCAAAAAAAAATTTATAAGGAATATATTGCATATAATACACATAGATTCAATCTCTTATTTTTTTTCTAAGTTTTTAAACTTAATATTATGAGTTACAATCTCCACATAACATTTTTAGTGTGAAACATTCTTATCATTCCTTGTGAATTCCATCTCATTATGATGTGTTATTGTAAGAGGTAAAATCACTAGGGGGTGAATTAGTGAGCCCAAATAATATAAATTCAATTTAAAATCTTTAAAAACTTTAAATTAGTTACCACAAGAATTCATGAAGCATAAACATCATTCATAGCAATGATCAAGAGATACAATGCAAGATCAAGCACATAACACATGACATATGTGGGAAACCCTCTTAGGGGAAAAAAAGCACTAGAACCTACAATTGGACTATTATCCTATAATAATAGGAACTATTTTAGACTATCTAAAACTTATCAAGGAAATGTCATCCCTTATTTAGTGAGACTATAATCTCACAAGGTGCTACAACACCTATCTAGCTAAGCAATCACAACAACTAGACTTTTAGAAAGTTTTATCTTGAAAGGAGGCTACAACCCCCTAGATTTTGAGTAACCACAACAACACCTATGAAAATAAAATATCTTGAACATTGATTTCCTACCAATTTAATGAAGATACAAATAATATCAGTTCTCTTTAACTATGTACACTTAAAGCATCCAAAACATCCATTTGGATCACCCTAGACCTCTTCACTCATCCTCAACCTACAAGAGCACTATTATAAAATAAAAAATTGAACCCATAGGTCACATACATATCCCTCAATCTACTCTTCTCATCAACTCATCTACTAGGCACTCTTCCTTTCCTTCACTCCACAAGTCTCACATACACACACCTCTTGCAAGTGTAAAAACCATCACATTTGGTTTCACTATTTATAGAGAATACATGATCATCACAATATAGGTCACAAAATAGGCATGTATTAACACTTAATAAATATATCACATTGAGACACATATCAATACCATCCACATAGGTTGGCCATATCACCCATGGGCCACCCTTAAGTAGCTACACCTTTTATTTACGCCCTTATAGCCCTTATAAGTCTCATGAAGACCTATTCACTCATTTAGAAATTCATCAATAAAAATACCACTTTAAATTTCATATTTCCACTACACATGACCCATTATACATTCTCAAATTCTTACAATCATCATTTCACTCTTTTATGCAAGCTCGATCTACTCACACAGTAGCCCTGTACACAAGAAAACCATGAACTAACACATAGTCAAATTCTTAAGCATTATTCATACTCAAGATAGAATTATCACACCTAAAAAATCCATATATATTATCCTCATGGAGTATACAACACTCTCCAATATCTAAGTCATCGTGAAATATTGAAACAACATCCACACAAGCTTAATTATCCTTCTCGGGTCACTTATAGTCTATTGTCAAAAACATAGTCAAACATGGAGCACAATATATTTTAACATAAAAATAATAATACCATATAAATAAATTTTATATATTCACCATGTATTCCTATAAAAAATTTCTTTTTTATCACGATCAAATTCATCCTAGATCAAAAGTTATCAACAAAATACAAAGCACTAGTTTTTCCTTTGAAAATTTGAATATTCAAATCCCAATGGTCATAGTTAAAATTAAAACACCTTATCCTCATTTCATGCACTCATGTCTCAGATTAAAAACAAACCATTAATATTAATTTAATTATAATGACCTTTACCTTTCATCTCTCATTGTTGGATCTTATGTCGATCTCTTGTATGTAGCTCGATCTTTATCTATGTTAAACATTAGAAACCTTGAAATCATCTTGATCAATACTAACCATTGATTTATATATGTATGAACGTCCAATCAAAATTATATATTATAATAATATTTACCTTTACCTCTACTTAATGTTAAACTTCAAACTCTTGTCCTCATCTCATTGTTTCTTGACACCTTAGAACAAACACACTCCATTGATCCTTTTGTAAGGAGATCAATATTTAACTTTGTTAACCAACAAACACTTTGACTCATTTAAATAAAAATTAAGCATATCTATTCAATATATGATCACCCATGAGACATTATATCTCCATCTGGTCTTGATCTTGAATATCGTGTAAAATATACCAAGTATGGGGACCATTACAATCTGCCTCAAAGGCCAACTGTGAACCTCAATAACTTTTTTTACACTTAGATGCATGATCAAAAATTTGTACCATATGATCTCCTCACATAGTATAATCCAAATATATATAAGTATTATCTTTTAACCTTTGTGTGTGCAAGATATAATGACACTAATCTGCTCACTCAGATTTTTCTACCATAGAGCCAACTATGCCTAGAACTGCCTGGAAGGCTAACTTTACACATGCATATATTTTGATGAGATTAATTTCATGACATTAAAATTATTCCATAGAAACTAGGCATAAAATTAAATTAACCCATATTATCAAATCATTCTGAAATTACCACATATGCAAAATATGACTACATCAAAATGCCTACTCCATTTTTTTTTTGCCACGTGCAAATTTGGCTAAGTATGGGAAAACACTATCAAACTACATGGGAGCCCAAATTTCAATTTTATATATTTTGTTTCACTTATTAACATGACCTTATATTTATTTAATAATATATTATCTCATAGGGTAATTCATCCATATATCAAGTTGCTCCTCAAACTTTCATACGTTCAAGATATGATGTCACCAAACTACTTACTTAGCTTTGTTTGAACATAAAAAACATTTTAAAAATACGTCGAAGCCAAAATTTACAAACACATATATTTTATTTAAATTCATTTCATGACTTGATAATTGAACCATATAATTTTGGGACTAATATTATCACAACCATATGACCAACTCCCCCTGACTCATCCACACATGGAAATTATGATGTGATCAAACTACCTACTTAGATTTTATACCATTGGACCCAAAATTTATAGATGAAAAATTACGTAATAACTCAAATAATAAAATAAATCTTATGGGACCTCTTTCACATCCTAAAATCCCCATACTTATCCTTGAACATCTCTAACCATGCCAAAATTGAAGATCAACCAAGCCTCCTTCAAGCATACTAGCACAAACACATTGCACACTTTGTCATTATCACTTAGACTATTAAGTCACTTCATCTACTCACCTAAATACCTCCATGACATCACCATGACATCATTGAAAACTCTCCAACATTCTCCCCCTTTGTCATTGATGTCAATAACCATAATATATAAATATACAACTCACATTCCTTCTCTCTCTTCAAGAATTATCATAATAGGAACTTTCTCCCCCTTTGACACAATGAAAAAGTGGGAACCAATTGATATTGATGACCTAAAAATACTACCAACAAGATATTATCACCCTATAAAGATTATAAAAACTCCCCTTACCTTGAGCCTACCTCTTTTTGCCTTGACACCTTCCTCTTGTTACATGCCAACATTCTTCTTCAACCAAGAACTAAAAACAATGAATAAATAACCCATAAAATAATGAAATTTTATGTAACTCACCAAAATAAAATTTGAGAGGGACTCCCCCTAAGATCTCTAATCCATTTCACTTCTTGAGCATCTTCAGATCTCCACACACCACGAAGAATCACCATATAGGCTTACTAGCCTTCTCTCTTAATCTACCTCAAGGATCATCAACAATACTTAATTCCAATCACCAAATAGTAAAAATTTTCTAAAGAAACTTGAGAATTAACCTTGAAACATACATACCTTTCTCTTTTGGATAAACTAAACAAAAAGTCACTTTTTCACACTAGGTCTGTCTAGTCTCTTTGTAGCCCTACCTAGAACTTGTAGAGCCCAAAAATTTCTATAAACACAACTTAAATATATAAAAATTAATATATATATAAATCCCATATCCCCCTCAATCACAATAAATTTAATCACCTATCACATCCTTTACAACATACTTCCTTTACAAACCTTAGTCTAGCTAATTAGTCCTCCAATTTAACAAAAACTTGAATAAATTGAAATACACTAACCTTAATATCTATATGAAAATTGATTCAAAAATGTATTTGGCCCATTAAAACTATTAATAATCCTATCTCAACTCATAATGCAAACCACTTTTCTAGTAGAGCCCGAAACCCTAGAATCTCAAAACAAATAAGGTCAACAAACCTCCTGCTGGTTAACATCCACCTATGAAAATTCTTTTATAATTAAAGACAAATATTACACACTTTTGGAAAAATATTTGATATTTCACATATGGTTTAACCAATACTTCCTATAACCCATGGTTTTTGACCTGCATGCCCTTAATCACAAACTAGGAAACCTAATAGCAAACAAGAAATTCTTTAATTTTGTATAAAAGATCTTTAAATATTGAAATCACTTAGAACAAACCTAAATAAATTAATCACACATTTATATTCCATTATAACAAATTGAAAAATTTAATGATACTTTTATAACTCCATACCTAGCCTATAGACCTTACACACACAACTTCATTCCATCACAACATCTTGTAGCAGATTTAAAAAACTCATTTCTCCCCCTTAGTCAAACATATCATCAAATGATATTATTATCTTAAAACATCAACCAAATCTCAACTATCATCCACCATGGTTCCTTTTTCTTGTCAAGTGTCTCTTTGAAGCCTTGATAGAGATACCGTACTCCATAATGTCCTAGAATAGTCTGAAACTAAGAGTTAATTACAAATCATCATATTCCTTCTCCTCCTTGGTCATCTAATATTTTTAGTTCTTCTTCTTATTCTTAGTCTTAATAAAAGCAACATGCTCAACCACTATAACATTCTCCTTATATTTCAATATTGAATTGAAAATACATGGAAACAACAAAGATTCATGACATACCTTTTCATCTGAAGGAACTTCCTTACAGTTCAAAACCTCATTACTAGGCACAAAAAAATGGTGTTCTTTTTATGAAACTTACTCAACAATAGTATGATTTTCACTTGAATCCATACTCACCTTAGAACTAGCCTCAACCAATACCTTGGTCCTCTCCTTGAGCTTAGTCTCTTTATCCACAACATGAGCAAATAATGAAAGTCCTTGACACTCTTTAACTTATATAGAATTCTCCACCATAAAAAATAGATTAATTAGACTAGTAGAACCATCATGACTCATAATTACCACATTTTGGTTCCATGAGTTAACTTCCCTTCTTCCTTGCACTTTAGGAGCATGATTGAACTCATTTTGACTTGATGACCTTTGTTTACAAAATCTATAAATGTGACCAAACTTATCAAAGCTATATCAAACCATTATTTTTGAAGTGAAATCAAAGTGCCCTACCTAATATGGATAAAATATTACAATGTGTCATATGTCATAACAACTAAAAAAAATCTTTCTTTTGAAGAAGACTCACCTTGCTTACCTTATTTAGACACTACTTAGCAAAGTGTCCCTCAACAAAGATAGTTGACACACTTAACCTTTTTCACACCTTTTGACTAATGACCCCCATCATAGTTTCATATAAACTCATTTATAATATGTCTCTTTCATTCTCTATATCTATGCCTGAACTGATTACATATGTAATAGTAACCATTGAAACTTTCATACCTGATGGCATTTGGTTGTCTAATCTAATTTGTCTTCAGTCTACCAACACCTTCATTCCTTGTCTATTGATTTGTCTTCAAATTTAGATTATTTTTGTTCACTAATATTAGACTTCATCTTGTCTTGAGTTTCATTCTCTAGTTCTTCTTTGTATCCAAGACTAGTTCTATCACCTACATGGTTTTAGTCATTTAGAATATTGTCTATATCACTTGAGCTATTTTCAAATCTCATAAATGAATTCACCTTACTATATTTCTTCTCTAACTTTTATTTTAATGACTAATTTTCAATTACATACCTTAAACATTCATCTTCTTTAACTTTTAGGCTTGTAGATAGGATTTTCAATTGACAACTGAGATGCTTTACCATATATTCATGTTCCTTGGTGCATTCATTCAATTTTACTTCATACACACTGAATTTATCCTCATAGTCCTTGATTTATCACTTCATCTTCTTGTTAATCTTCTTCTCAATCTTTAGTTATTCAAGGGCATTCATCAATTTAGTATCATAGTTCACCTCATCTCTATCATCATCTGAATCACTTCAAGTAGACTCCTTTTGATATGAGTAACATCCTTCCTCATCCATGAAAAGGGATTCATCTTTAACAAGACCATCATCTTCATAATCATACTCTAAGTCACTGTCTTCATTCTCATCTAATGAGATACAATCTTTATTGGTGTAGAGACTCTTCTTTTTATTAAAGGATTTCTTATTTATAATTTCTAAATCGTTTCTTCCTATATGTCTTCTTGTATTCATCTTGGTCTTCATCATGTTCCTCATCATCATGATTATGAGGGAACTTTCTATCAAAATGTTGAAAATATCCACAATTGAAGCATTTGAAGGGTAGTTTACCCTTATACTTACCATAACCTACTTTAAATTCCTTGTAAACAAAGCAATAAATTCATCCTCATCAACATCTGAAATGTCATCCTCTTTGGGTTTCTTACCTTGTAACTTATTCTTAGGCTTCATCTCTATCTTGAATTTCTCTTATTTTTTTGGTGGTATATCATCATTTATTCTCATCTCATAGGCATTAAGTATGTCATGTAATTAATCCATCTTTGACATAGTAAGATCATGACTTTCATCTACAATAGACACTTTTGAATCAAACTCGATAGAAAGAGACATTAATAACTTTTGAAATATAGTAGCCTCTTCAAGGTTCTCTCTAATACCTTTGATTGTGTTCACAATTTCATCAACTCTCTATAGAAAAGATACCACAAAATCTTCTTCCTTCATTTTATGACTCTCAAATTGTCTTCAGTGAGTCTACAACTATGCCAACTTAACTTTTGAGTAGCCTTGATTAATATTCTTCATTTTATCCCACATTTCATTAGAAGATGTATAACGGATTACCTTGGTATATTTAGTCTTTGAAAGACCATAAACGATAGAATTCATTTCCTTAGAATTGTTCTCAAACAACTTCTTATCTACAATAATGGATAGAGGAATAGTAGGTGTAAAATAACCATCCACAACAAATTTCCAAATGTCAAACCCTAGAGACATGATGTAGGTCCTAATCCTTACACTCTAAAAAGTGTAAAAGTATATATTGAACATTGGTGCTTGGTTATTATAGAAACCTCCTTGATTACTACCCATATTGTACCTTATTTCATCTTCAAGTTATTAATCTTTTACCAAAGGACCCACTGTAATATTAATTGTTAGAGGTTAAATAACTTGGGGGGTAAATCAGTGAGCCTAGATAATCTAAATTCAATTTAAAACCTTTAAAAACTTTTAATTAGCTACCATAATCATTTATTAAGCATACACATCATTCACAACAATGAACACAAGAGACAATTCAAGATCAAGCATATAACACATGACATATGTGGTAACCATCTTGGGGAAGAAAACCCACTAAAACTTGAAATTGACATATTATCATATTATAAAAATAACCAATTTAGACCAACTACAATTGATCAAGGAACTATCATCCCTTATTTAGTGAAACTACAATCCCACAAGGTGTTACAACACTTGTCTAGCTAAGCAATCACAATAACTAGACTTTTAGCAAGTTTCACCTTACAAGGAGGCTACAACCCCCTAGATGTTGAGTAGCCAAACAACACCTATGAACACATCTTTTTAATGTTGATTACCTACCAATATAATGGAGATACAAATATTATCAACTCTCTTCAACTCTATAATCTTAAAGCATTCAAAACATCCTTTTGGATCACCCTAAACCTCTTCACTCATTCTCAATATGTAACAACACTATTATGATATATAAAAATGACACATATGTCATAAACATAATCCTCAATATTATATTCTCATCAACTCATCTACTGGACACTCTCCCTCTCCTTTTCTCCATAATTTTCACATGCACACACCTCTTACAAGTGTAGAAACCATCGCATTTGGTTTCACTATTTATAAATAATTCATGATCATCACCATATTGGTTGGAAAATAGGCATACCTTAACTCTTAAGTCATTTATCACATCAATACATATCTAAATTCCATCCATATAGATTGGTCATAGTAGCCATGGGTTAATCTTAAGCAACTACACCTTTCAATTAGGCCCTCGTAACCCTTGTAGGTCTCATAGATACCTATTCACTCATTTAACACTTCATCATGAATAGAGGACCAATTTAAATTAAATATTTATAATACACATGACCCATTAAACATTATAAAATACTTACATTAATCATTTCACTCTTATGTGCAAGCTCAATCTAATCACATAGTAGCCTTGTACACAGTAACACCATGAATGAACACATCGTCAACTTATTAAGAATTATTCATACTCAAGATAGATTGAAAACACCTTAAAAATCCATAAATATGATCCTTATGTATTTTAAAATAGTCTTGAATAGATAAGTCATCATGAAACATCAAAATAACATCAACACAAGCTCAATTATTCTTCTTGGGTCACTTATAGTCCATGGTCAAACATATAGTCAACTTTGGAGAATAATATATTTGACTATACAAATAATCATACCATATAACTAGGTTCACTATATGTGAAATGGATTCCTCTACAATTTTTTTTATCACCATCAAATTCATCTTAGATCAAAAGGTATCAGCATAATATAGAGCACTAATTTTTCCTTTACAAATTCCAATATTCAAATACCAACGATCATAGTTAAACTTCAAACACCTTATGCTCATCTCATGTCCTCATGTTTTAGATTAAACTCACGCCATAAATATTCATTTAATTATATAAACCTTTACCTTTCATCATTATATCTTCATCTTGACTATTTAAATTAATGTGCTTTGTTGATTTCCTGTACGTAGCTTGATCTTTATCTATTATAAACATTGGACACCTTAAAATCATCTCACTCAATATGCACCATTGATATTTATATGTAAAAATATTTTCTCACTATTAGATCTTAGTATAAGCCTAATATTTACCTTTTCTCAATGTTAAACTTTGAACACTTGTCATCATCTCATTGCTTCTTGACACCTTGAAACAAACATGCTCTATTGATCCTTTTGTAAGGAGCTCGATATTAAACTTCATTAACCAATAAACACTTTGAATCATTTAACTCAACACGAACCATATATATTAAATTTATGATCACCCATGATCCATTATATCTCCTTGTGGTCCTGATCTTTAACATCATGAAAAATAAACTATGGGGACCATTACAATCTACTTGTAAGGCCAACTTTGGACCTCGATAACTTTTGATGTGCTTAGAAGCATGATCATAAATTTGGACCAAATTATCTAATCACATAGTATAATCCAACCATATATAAATATGACTATATAAACTTTTTATGTGTAATAAATAATTTCATTAACCTACTCACTTAGATTTTTTTCCATAGAGCCAACTATACTTAGAACTGCCTAGAAGGCCAACTTTGAACATGCATATCTTTATTATGTGATTCATTACATGACTTGAAACTTATAAAATAGTAACTAGGAACAAAACTAAAAAAAACCCATATGATCAACTCATAATAAAACTACCACATGTGAAAAATATTACTACATCAAAATGCCTACTCAACTTTTCTTGCCACATGAAAATTTGGCTATGGTAAAACACTATCAAACTACCTAGGAGCCCAACTTTTCACTTACATATATTTTGTCACACTTACTTTAATGACTTTATATTTATAAAATAAGATATTATATAATATATAATTCATTCATATATCAAATTACTTATAAAACTTTCATACGTGTGAGGTATGATGTCACCAAACTACTTTCTTGGCTCTGCTTGAACATAGAAAACACTGCCAAATTGCCTAGGTGCCCAACTTTGCACACACATATTTTTGGCTGAACTTGAAATAATGAATTGAGACTTGGACCATAACAACTTGGGACTAATTTTATCATAACCATATGATCAAATCCCCTTTACTCATCCACATGTGGTAATTATGATGTCATCAAACTGTTTACTCATATTTTTTGCCATTGGACCCAAAATGTCTAGATGAAAAAGTATGGACTACCAAATGAATTCCAATCATATACATAATAATTAAAAGCATATAATAACTCTTATGGCATATATTTCACATATTCAAATCACCATAATCATCCCTAAACATCTTTAACCATGCCAAAATTGAAGATCAACCAAGCCTCCTTCAAGCATACTAGGACAAGAACATTGCACACGTCATTATCACTTAGACTATCAAAGTGATTCATCCACTCACCTAGAAACCTCCATTAAATCACCATGACATAATTTAAAACTCTCTAATATTTATTTCATGTGGCATTATGAAATTATGTGTCATGTTGTTATGTATTATAGATCATTGGGACTATAATAGGTATTTAATTAACATGAATAATAACAATGTGTTATGGATGTGATATGAGTCCTTGAGACTATATATTATATTATATGATTATAGTGGGATTTTAGGTTAGATTTAATTAATTTTTTAAATTGAGTTAGTATTTTTTTCACAAAAACATTCCCCTATACTTATAAAAAGGATCAATTAATTTATAATTGATTAGTTAGTTGATATAAAGAAATGATTCAACTATTTTTTAGGATAGATGAGAGATAGATTAATAAACATTTAATTAATTTGAGTTAAAAAGTAGATATTATTTTTTAAAACATATTATTTGATATATCATGTTATTTTAGTTGTGTTCAAGATATATTTATAGTCATTGAAATCAAATATATAATATTGTGGTTGTGTTGCATTTGTGTTTCATTGTATTTACATGTACAAATTTATGAGCCATATTTTTTTTTATGTGAATTTTAAGGATGTGTTATCAAATTATTATCCTAATTTAGTCCCTAAGTATGAATACATCATTCATTTTTATAGACTATATGGCCATTATCTACCCTTTTCCTTTAATTTCCATGTGTAAAGTTATGATCCAACTTATTATTTGCGTGAATTTATGGGCTATGTTGTCTAAGGCTTCTCATCATTGAGGTCCCTAGGTGAAATTTCACCACTAAAATTTTTATGTCTTATGAGATCATTAACTTCCATTTTAATTATAATTTTATTTTACCATGGTTTGAACTATTAAAAGGAAAAGTGATACTTTACATCATATCAAATATTTATATATTTCATGCATTGACTTTTCATATATATATATATATATATATATATATATATATATTATTGATTAATATTTTACATATAAGATTAAATGTTATGCCTTAGATTGGTCTTATGATTTAACATGAAGATTCATGACTTAATTTTTTTTGTTGATAGTTTCTTATCTCATTTTCAATCAACATTGGAAAAATGTCACATTTTCTCAATTAGTACAACTTAAAAAGGACCTAATGAGGCTATTAGTATGTGCTTTAATTTAGAATAATGCTTATGGACATGACTCAAAAATCACTTAATATGTGATTTAAAAGTGTATTGTCTCAAATTTTACTTCAACTTATTAAGTATAATGTAATGTTTAACACATCAATATCTTAATGAAAATTTTCATATTTTTAGAAGATTTGAGATTAATATTTTAGAGGGTAGTGCACTTAAATATGAGACTAGTGCCACTACATGTAGTGGAGATAAATATCAAAAGAAAAAAATATTCAAATCTAAAGCTAATGATACTAAATTTAAAAATAAAATTGAGACCAAGAATGTAGTTGATGTGGTAACTCAGCCACCTAAAAATACTTTTCCTTCCATTATAAGTGAATATAATATGAATAATTTCCTAATATCCTTGACCAAGTGATTGAATTATGAATTGAGTGCAATATGATATATTTATCTCCACAACATGATTTTAAATCATATAATAAATTATCTAATAATTATTATTCTAATATATATTTTGATTATAATTTAGCTTTAGGTTATACTAAAAATAGATATTTATTGCTAGGACATACAATTCAATTTTTTATTGATAACATCTAAATATAATTAGAAGGTCAAAATACTACTTTGAAAAAATTAGTTTCCAAAAAAAAAAAAAAAAATCAAGTATATAACAATCCCCTTAAAAATCATACTATTCAAATTAATAAAATGTAACATGATGTTAATATTGTTGCTCCAAAACAACCTTCATTGGTTTCTAATGGTCATCCTTTATATGATTTCTTAGGTGTGTTCATGAATGCACATAAAGAGACTCATATTATTTTTTTTTCACAAAATGAGATTCTAATATATTATTCCAATAAAAAAACATTATTCATAACAAATTACATAGATTAATATTTAAAGTTTACAATTAAATAGGGTTTACAATGGTTCGAGTTTAAATATGTGTACCATGGAATTTTATTGCTAGTCATGGATAAAGTTAAAAGTATTTAGATGGTAAAACTATAGTTATTAAAGGATATGGAATCCTTACTTAAAGACCTCTTTAGGGTATTAAATTAATAATATTTTAATTTGTTTTCATGTATTATTGGATAATGAGACATAAGATCTATTACTTGAATACCCTTGGATTAATAAAATAAAAGTGGTACCATCAAAATTACATAAATTCTTTAAGTTTTTGATTGATAATAAATTGATTACTAATAAAACATCAACATGATGCATTATCTAAAGGGATACCAAAAAACACAAATCATAAAAACCCAAAAGGCTACACCTAGAGTTCATGTATCTACTCATCAACACACTAAGCTAACATTATCATGAAATATTGAATTTACTCAAGATAAAACAATTATTAATGGTTCAACCATAAAAGATAATAAAAGTGATTCTATAAAATAGGATAAAATAATTATTGTAGGCAATCACCATAAAAATGATTACACTAATAATGATGATGAATCCAATTAGTATATGGATTGTGATTATACTACTAATGACATTAATGAGGGTTATACATATAACTCATTGGCTTCATGGTCTCCAATATTTTTGGATATTGATCATGAAGATATAATTGAATCTATATTTATGTACAATATGTTCACATAGAGGATCACATAAATTATTTATTGGTTATCATTATTTATTAATATCATGTGATTCAATGGAACAATATATTGTACATACATTATTTATTTTTACTTCTATTTGTTAAGTGATTTATTTATTTAAAGCATTAGGTATGACCTTTGGGTTCATTGTGACCTTTTTGAGCCTATCAATATATTTTTATTCTCTCTTCAGTTGGTTTTTGCTTCAAGATTATTCTGATTTCAACATCTATGTTATTTGAATTTTTAGGTTACCTTATTCTTTCATGTGTTTTGGTTGGATTTATGATTATTATAGCCCTTATTTTATGTTGATTTAATATTTTATATGCCCTTTGCCTTTGATTATTATTTCCCATACTAAAACCTAAAGTGGATTTCCCTATATTAAAAATACACACACTCATGCATGCATGCACAAGCACAAACACACGCACAAACACACACACACACACACACACACACACACACACACACACACACACACACACACACACACACACACACACACACACACACACACACACACACACACACACACACACACACACACACACACACACACACACACACACACACACACACACATAGATTTGAAGGAAGTTTTATGATAATATGGATTCCTAATATTGTTGATTATTCTCACTTTTTACTCTTGGATTGTTTCCTCACATTTTTATAAAAATAAAAATAAAAATATATTTTCATTTATATTTGGTTATTAGATGATTACACATTATGATAATTTATCTATTTATAGAGTTTTTACATATACATTTATTACATATGTGCTACTGATAGTATCATTGATTTTGATGCAAGATATATATGTTACATATTATTATGGACTTAAAAATGCGTATAAAATTCATGATGTTTATATTAGGGGTATTTATAGTAGGTTTCATGTTATATATTTATTATTTTATGTTATCTTATTAATATTTATATTTGAATATTAATACCTTACTTTATTAAATATCTTTTGTTTTTCATTACATAGATCCTTTGTCTTGATTCACATGTTTCTATATTTCATAATCTCTTATTTTCCTTATGATTTATTCTTAGTAGTAATATCTAAATGTAAAACCAGTTGTGTGTATGAGAATGTCCTAAGGAAAATAAAACTATATTTTATTTGCAGGTTGTTATGAGTTGTTACAAGAAAATATGTTGGTCAGGACTAAACCAAATGTGATATGGAGAACAATTCTCAATGTGGTAAATCTAGAAGCTACAATAATAGGAACTAATTCCTATATGTATTTGAAAATAATGAAATAGAAGGGTTGACATGTGTCAAAGTAAAATAATAGTGATCATTATTTTAATCAGAGAGCTTCCCATAAAATATTAACAAAAATAGACTTTTATCTATGGAGGTTTCCTTATTATAATCCATGGTACTAGATACTCTATTATTAATTCTAATCCTTTGTACTATTTTATGGTATAATTATAGAGTTCTTTATGTTATTATGAATGTTTCCCTTATTATTTTACTCTAATGTGTATTTTTCTATATCTATAAGTAGTTTGTATCATACATTGAGCTATTAAATAAGTGTATTTCTCTATGATAAACCTTGCATATGTTTCAAAGTCTTGACTAAACCCTCCTATAGTATTTTGATGTAGCTTAACACACTCTATCCCCATAACTATCATGTTCTAGTGAAAACCTAGGAACTTATGCTAACAATGGTGTAGTGAATGTTGATATGTTGTGATGGTTATTGAACCAAAGAGAGATGGAGAGATGATTGGACTATAAAATCACTGAATTCATAGAGAGAGAAGGCTAAATAATTAGGTTTACTCCAAGAGATATTATATAAGAATACTTCTATAGTCAAATTTATGAGATTTTCTATGTGAATTATTAGGCCTACTAGCTGATTGGTTGGATTGATTTTAATATCACTATTTCTAGCCATAAAAAAATGAAACCATTACCTAGAATGAGAGGAAGATAGAATAGTTTTAGAATCTAGAGATAAATTGGACTCATGAAATCGATCATTGAGGACTTTAGTAGTAGAAGGATGAATATATCACTACATTTGTAGTACAAGGATACTTATCCTTTGACAAATTAAAGACAAATTTTTTAGAGTAATCAAACAATTACTTTTGTAGTGATTCTTGACATTGATCAAAATGTTGGATATAGAAAAGGACATGGTGCCCACTCCTACTAATATGGATTAGTCACTTTAGGTGTATGGAGGTGTGTGTAGGATAAGGGAGAATGAATCAAAGATGAAAAGATAGAGCTTAAACCTGAGTATAGCATGGAGAATCTATAGGAAAAGGACTAAAAAAGACTTTGGAGTTAGAAAGAGAGTTATGAAATTAGAGGAGATTCAACAAATAGATTTTGTTTTAAAAAACTATGAATAGATGGAAGAGTAGTAGTATTAATGATTTGGTGAGTGAATTTAAAGAAAATATGAATAGGAGTAGTATCATTAATGATTTAGATGAAAGGAGATGAAAAGTAAAAGGTTTTAGTGAAGAAAAATAGATCAAGGAGCCTAAGCCAAGCAGAGATAGAGCATGAGGAAGTGATGAGGATTTAACATGGATGAAAGAAGAAGGTATTATTATATAAGTAGAACATATGGGAAAAATAATTTAGTTTAAAGAAAGGCTATCCCAAAAATAAAATCAAGGATTACCTTAGAGTTTTAGACATATATAGGTTAAATTTTTGATAGAGACATCTTTAGAGGTAAGGATCATTTCCCAAGGAAGCATACATCACTTGAGTCCATTTTTTTAAAAATCATAGTAATTATCATAAAAATTTAGATGATGACACTTATAAAGGACCAATTATAGAATAATTTCATAGACAATCATAAAAGTATAAAACGGTGCATATCATGAAGTTGTATAGAGTTTCTTAGATTGACAGAAGAAGAAGATAAAAATAACGACATTGATTTCAAAAAAGATAAATCCTCTAATTATTTTTCAAGATAAGGATTTAATTACATAACCTAAAATATTAGAAGGAGGAGAAAACAAAGATATATATATATAAGGAGATATCACAAACACCACCAAATCAGGAGCCACCTCAAAGTGGTAAAAAGGATCTGAAACCATAATCATCCTTGACACTAGTTACAACCAAATTAGCTATGATACCTATAAGAAACCTAATTATGGAAGCTCAATTGGGTTATTTTATACACCTAGCTCCCTATGATGGGTTTGTAGACCTTAAACGGTACTTACTTATCTAAGACATGAAATGGTAGGAAAAATCAATCATCGATGACAATATAAATAAGTTTGAATTGATTGGTGCTTTGAGTGGACATGAATTAGAGTTCATCTTCAAGAAAAATATAGATAGATCATCCCTAGATGATGTTATGAATTGGATCATCATATATTTTAAGGTTAAGAAGAGTTCAAGCTAAATAATCTAAGATTTGAAGGAGATTTGACAAGGACCCTAGGTGACCATTGGTGACTATGATCATAGATTCTCTCATGTAATGAACAAAGTAAAATTTGTGTTGGAGGATAAAGATAAATTTACTTGGTTATTAGAGGGTTTAAGATCAAGGATCAATTTTTCCATAGCCCAAAACCAATTTTTAGATAAAGTAGATGAAAGAGCCACTCAAATTTGGGTGGAGTAGATTAAAGAGTATAGGGATGTAGTTTCACCATCATCCAAGGTAAAAATTACCTTACAAACTATATTTAGTAGATTGGATCAATTTTAAGGAAGGGATGAGAGACCCAAGTCATATATATTATGCATATAGTGTAGACAACAAGGGAATCATAAAAATAGATGACTTAGCATTAAGATGAGGATATATAAGATATGTAGAGTTATAGGGCATGTAACATCATAATGTCACATTTTACAATGGTGCATCAAAACCTCATAGAACATGTACTATAAATTCTATAAGTCACCTACATATGATGATGATAAGTATTATTGGGAACTTCAAGAACTAAAATAAGATATCACTAAGAACATGTTTTTGGTTGTTATGTAAAAATTTGTAGTTGTACCACATGATTTCATAAACCAATGAGAATCATGCCAAGTAAAAATCCATCAGCAATGCCTTAGGTCCTTGAATAATAAAACAAACCACAACAAATATAAATTACCCTACCTTCTGCATAGAACTCTAATATTTCCTCTTAGAGATTCTCATAATAAACTATGGCCTACCCTTACCAAGCTCCATAGAATCTTGAGATTCCTTAAGTGAAGTATTTAGGATAGACAATGAACCAATAACAACCACTAGTATGTGTATTTAATGAATATACACAATAACATAGATGGAATACATCACATAACACTTTAAATTTTAGGAAACAATAACACCAAGGTGGATGGGGATTTGAAGGGAACAAAAGAGGATATAAAGGAGGCTATTGAGGTGATACATAGGAAGGTTCAGGAAATAATGGACCTAGACCACCCATTCATTATTAGCCTCTATGGAGAACTAAACCATGTCAAAGAAATTGAAATTTAAATGCTTAGAGGTAGCCTTACTATATATACTATAGGGTGATAGATCAACACAATACATAAGACTATCTAGTCTTAGAAAGATAAAGGAAGTAAAGACCTATTATAAATGTAAACATGATCCATGTGTAGTTGAGGGAGGATGCCAAATTATAAGTCATAAATAAACAACAACATGTAGAATAGGGGTTACCTCCATTATAAATGCCTAAAGAATTGGGTATTAAAAAAGCATGACTAGACATATATCCTGAGCTTACCACTAAAAAAGTCTTAATACAAGAAGCTATGTAGATTTTAGAGATAATCTAGTAAGGGATGAATGAAGGGCATGATGCATATCTTCACACACTCACACACACACACACACACACACACACACACACACACACACACACACACACACACACACACACACACACACACACACACACACACACACACACACACACACACACACACACACACACACACACACACGGGAAGATAGTGTGTATAATAATATAGGATGTGGTTATCACTATATTTACAGATTTAATGAAACTCATTAGTATGTTTCACAATGAATATATCTCCCAGAACATCATAAACCAACTCTATAACTTGCTAGAATATGTGTAAAAATTCCAACAATGAATGGATAAGTAGGTTTGGTTTGTAAAGACAAAGAAACCTTGGTACATTAATACGAGGATGGATATATATCTAGCTAGGTATGAAATAACCAACACTATATTTGACTTTGGAAGCACTATAAATATGATCCCTATATCCACTTAGGAAGCCTTGAGAAGACCTGTATTAAGATTTAGTCTTGGGACACTTAGCCTTGTAGACTATGTAAGGTTTAAACCTATAGGTCTCCTAGAGGATGTAAAAATCAAATTTATAGAACTCAATCTGTGAGGTGATTTTAAAATAATCGATATGAAGATAGATGAGACTTATTACCTTGAATTGATAGGGAAGAAGTGAGCCTATGTTGGGTGTATGACTATCAATGCAATCATGAATCAGTTAGAGTCTCATTAGGATGACAAGATCATTTTCATTCCTCTCAAAAAGACTTAATATAGGCCTTACATCATCACAAAATATCTAGACTCACCTTATGTTGGTTCCAATGCTAGTTGGATGGTCATAGTCAAAGACAAACAAAAGGCTCTTTGAGCAACATAGTACAATTTCCTCTACAAAAATAGTATTTTGTAGACTCAAATTCTCAATGTAAAATGGCTCTTGGGAAAATGGGGATGAATACCTTGAATATCCTTTAGAAGTTTGAGGAGGATGTGTGATCAATGATAGTAAGATCTCTAACATAATTTGATATAGATTGTATACACCAAATAGGTCATATTGAGCAGGACTAAACATAACCAAATATAGAGGGTGTTATTTCATGGGATAAAGCTTCTTAAATAAGTGGAGACTCAAACATTCATGTACTCAACTTTGTGAAAGGAAATCATAAGCTATGAATTTTTAAATGGTCTTTACAATTGAGAAATATATACCATAGTATTTTTTACAAAGGATGTTGGTGAGTTCATCATATAATTTTAATAGTATATACCAAATTAAAATCTAAGGGTTAGTTCCCTTGACTATGAGATGAAGGTAATTTCTATAAACTAGTGGGTCATCCATAGGGATGAGCAGCATGCAGAGTATTAGTAGATTGATTCAAGCTACTAGAGACTATCAAAAGATACTAACCTATCTATTAGGAGGGAGAATAACCAAAATTACATGTGTACAGGTGTATTAAGGTATAGATGTCATAGGGTATTGATATTAACTACTAGCCACATAACTTCATCTATACCATATGTGTTTTCCCTATAGCATAGTACTTTTATCAAGAGAAAAATGGGAAATAAAGCATTAGTCACATATCTAATATGATTTTATTCAAACCTTCATCTTTTGGAGTGATAACTCTTAGGTATAAGTGAATTTACAAAATATGAAAACCTTTATGTTCCATAGAAGAGTTGAAGACTTACCAATGCCAATGGAACTAGGTTTTCATAAAGGCACATAAAAAAACTTGAAATGCATCCTACATCTTCAATAATTTTGTCAAGGTGAGGCTCAAACATAGATACAAGCCTACCATAAGATACAAGATGAGGATGAACAATCCTCTAGGATGTATGACTAGAAATACATTTCTATATGGGATCTCTTTGAGCTAGAGAAGAGTTGGAGATGCTATCAAAATTAGTCATAGAGGAAACAAAAGAGGAAAACATGTAACACATACAGTTCCTAAAATGTGAAAGAGAATGGATACTTTTCTAATTCATCCTGAAGAAGAATGTAAGATGTACCAAGATCTATTAAAAGAAAACATAATGAAAATTATCACAAAAGATGGACCCAAGATGGCACATGTCAGAGACTATTAGATGTAGGTAGATATCTTAGAGATTTTATAGTTGATCAGAGACTATCAAGATGTATTTCCTACAACCTTCATAAAATTCAAATGTGTTGATCCTTATTTAGGGGAGATGCAGATAGAGTTAAAGGAGTGTACATGACCAATTAATAAGATACCATAGAGACTAAATCTAAACATGAAGATGAAATTAAAATCAATAATTGATTGCATGCTAGAATCAAGCATTATCTTCCCATTCAAAAAATTTAACTAGGTTATCCCTATGGTAGTATAGATAAATAATATTAGGGAGATATGCCTCTATGGAGACTACCACATCCTCAATGATGCTTGTGTCAATGACCCATTTCCATTTCCCTTCATGGATGAAGTTTTAGAGGTTGTTTTAGGGCATAAAGTGTTCTTATCCATATATGGATTCAATAGTTACCATCAAATACCCATCTTAGAAGAGGATAGGACTAAAACCACATTTGGAATTAAATGGGTTTCATTCACTTATAGGGTCATGTCATTTGGACTCAAAAATGTACTTTCAATGTTCTCTAGAGTTGTGTTGATTACGTTTAAAGATTTCATCCATGAATTCTTAGAAGTGTACTTAGATGATTGGGTAATATTATCTTTATTTATGGAACATTTATAAAAACTTAGGTTAATGTTAGAGAGATGTGTAACACTAAATTTGAATAAATGTTTATTTTTCACACCCTTTGGTATTTTATTAGGCCATGTAGTGTATAGTAAAGGAATTATGGTAGAAAAATCTAACATCATAGTCATTATTGGGATGACACGACCCAAGACTTCAACAAAAGTGTGATATTTTTTGGGACACATAGGTTACTACAAAAAATTCATCAAGGGTATGCCACTATATCAACCCCTTTAGAGAAGTTGCTATGAAAAGGAGTCTAGTTTGTTTACATAGAGGACTATCAAGACACATTTGTTGATTTAAAGTAGAGACTGGTGACTTCTAATCCTAGTTTTCCTAGATTAGAGTAAATATTTTCATGTGCATTTGAATGCTTTAGGGCTTGCAATTGGAGTAGTACTCACACAACCAAGAGGAGGATTATATCATCTTATCCACTTCTCAAGAATAAATTTATCAACCATAAAAAATAATTGTATGAAAACTAAGTGAGAAGCCTTGGAAATAGTGATTTCACTACAAAATTTTAAGCACTACTTGTTGGCCACACCGTTCAAATTATTCATAGATCATCAATATCTAAGATACCTAGTGAACAAGTTGATGTTGGGAGGAATAATATCATGATGGTTGATGCTTTTATAGGAATTTAAATTATGGATTAGTGTCAAACTAGGTTAGGATAATATTGACCCTAACAATCTTAACCGGCTAAATAATAGCAAAGGAACTTGAGAAACTCCAATATGAGTCATTAGATGCACACCTGTTTAAGGTGAATGTGATTTTATAGAAAATACAAGAGATTGCATAGTTTATAGAATAGGGGACATTATCAGAATAATATATAGAGATAGATAAGAATTAACGGATCACAAAAGCTCTTTTATATATTATTTTTAATGGATTTTTATAATACTTGGGCAAAGACAAAGTGCTACGTAGAGTGGCTCTAGAGCATGAACATATATAGATAATGTATGAAACACATCAAGGAATTATAGGAGGTCACTTCATAGGATATGCAATTGTAAGGAAAATCTTGTAAAGTGTAATTTGGTGGCCTTATCTATTTCAAGATACATAAAGAGTAGCAAAATAGTGTGATGTATGCCAAATGATGGGAAAGCTACACCAGTAGGATGAGATTCCTTTACAACCCATGTTAGTGAAGTGGCCATTTAAATAGTAGGGAATTTGATTTTTAAGACCAATCAATCGTACAAGTAAATATAACAATATAGGGTACATAATCACTATGTTAGACTACATTAAAAAATTGGTAGAAGCTATTGTAATTCCAAGTTTTGGAACAAAGGACATAGCCAAGTTCCTATATGATATCATCATCACTAGATTTGGTTACCATCTTAAATTGGTAAGTGATAGAGGAACTCACTTTTTAAATAAGACCCTTAAGACCCTCACAGTCGAGTTCATGATATCACATCATAAAATCACAACTTACCATCCATAGGAGAATGGCCAAGATGAAGCTATGAACAAGGTGATAGGTAAAATGCTTACTAATATTTGTGATGTGAAGCAAGATGATTGAGAGGATTAGCATACAATAGTCTTATGAACTTATCACATGCATTATAAACATGTGATATGGTTTACACCATTCTAGTTAGTCTATAGGTTATAAGTAGTGATGCCTATAAAATATGTGCCTCCTAATCTACAAGTCACAAATGTGTTACAAATGGGTGAGTAAGAGTTAATGACTAACAAGTTGTTAGATTTGAATCACATGAATAAAGTGAGATACAAATCAGTATGGGCCTAGGAGATAAACAAGCATAGATGAAAGTCATGACATGATAAAATATATAAACAAAGGAATTCTAGGTAAATCAACTTATTCTTTTGTGTGATATTAGGTTCATAGGTTTCCCTATAAATATTAACATTAGGTGGAAAGGCCCATACATTGTCCATGAACTTTCATAGCCTAGAGTAATGGTCCTATGAGATTTATAGGTAAATATACTACCAAGGCAGGTAAATGGCTATAGGTTTAAGTCTTAATACCATTAAATTATTAAAACATTGAATAAAGTTACTATATTACACCAAGTAGATGGTAGTCATGATTGCAAGCATTGATATCAAAATAGTTGGGGTTTTGTGTTTTTTTGGTATGTGTGAGGTAAATATTAGTATGTGTGTATAGAATTAAGGGATAAGAGGGATCCAAGATTAAGTCAAAGGTCCCATTAATATGGATTTATCGAAGGAATGAACCATTGTGTCCAAATGAGTACAATGTATGGACATCAATTAAGTCTAAGAATGACATGTGCATCTAAATCTCAAGAAGATTGTGGAGTTTAATGATAAACCCATTAAAATCAATGATTAAGTATGGGGAAGATTGAAAAATCTATTATAAAAGTAATGGATATATATCATAAATATAATAATAGCATATGGCCAAAGCCAAGTTAAAGTGATAGGTCATAAAGCATCAACTACCATGGAAATTGAATTTCGCATCAACAAAAAGAATGCCACATTAACTAGAATGGATCCACCTCATTCAAATCTCACTTTTGAAGGATTAAGTTATAACATAACTGATTAAGATAGAAAATCATATAATATGGTGTGAGAAGCTATAAATTTGGCATTAGGATGGCTAATTTCACATCCATTGATAATTATAATGAAGTGGTACAAAATTTCAAGGCAATTATTACTCTCAAATGAATCTAGACTTCACACATCCAAGGTAATTATTTCAACATCAAAGTAAATGATGAAAAATGGTTGCTAATCAATCATATCTCATCAAAGGATTTAAAAAAGCATAAAAATAGGGCATGGGCATCATTTTGGTGTTATGACCATTGTAATTTATAGACCTAGATGCATATGAGTTTGTTCACAATGTTTATATATGAATGTTTATGCCATATGCAATTGAATGGTCATAACCATTAGCATTAACACCACCAAAAATACTTTTTAACATAGATGTGGTGTGGTTGATCTAATTACCTAATTTTTGTAAACTCGATGATGTAATGGATGTATTACTAAGTTGATACAATGAGTGTAATATTTATATTTCCCAAGACATAACCATTCACATCAATACAAATATGATGGCAAGGGTGATAGGAATGCTTATAATGGAGAGATTTATAGTCCATTACAAATCATAAATGCCACCAATCCTTCTAGGGATTTGGGAAAAGTAATCCCACAACTCAAGATGAATTCTAATGGAGGAGATCAATGATGTGTTATATTTTATTTTGGTAGAATGCATTTTATGAAGATTCTGGTAGACAACCAAGGATGCTAAGCAAGATACCAAAAGGGTCATCAATATTGCCTATCAAATGATCAATCAAAATGAGAAATTTAATTGGCTTGAATTATTGGTTAACAGAGTCACTCTAAATATTGATAAAATATTATAAATGGTGAAGCAACATTTACAATACCAATTTTTGGTATTCTTGTTAGTATTAAATAGTGGAAGTCACCTAAGGGTGAATTTCATCACGACATCAACTACTAGCCAAATGTGTAGTTTATGAATGTCATCTAGACCTAAGAGAGTACCTATTTTGGGAGCCAAGTAAAGTTTAAGAAATGGTGGAATGAGGTTTTTGAGGTAATCATAGCCAACCTATGCATACCACCCAATGTCATGTAGTATTTAAGCCACCATGTGATCGTCATGAAGTTACCAAAGGGCATTACTATTAAAATTTATGAAAGGTACTAGGTCTACCACTCCCATATTTTATCAACATATAGATGGTGTAATCAATCATACCAATGAGATAAACCCCATTTTAAAATGATACCACCACCTATTCCAAACCCTACAACCATAATTACACAAGATTCAATAATAACCCACATCAAAGATATAGGGAAACACAAGGTGCCCGAGGGTGGAAGATCTTAGTATCCTCAAAGGTGAAATAATTACAGCCAAATCACCTTGTTGGATAACCCAAGTGTACCCAAAATTGTTTGGATGTATGACTTGCCAAATATCGGAACCAATGAATAATAAGTCTACATAATTATGATGGATGATATGGCCGAAGACCTATATAAGAAGGAGGAAGAGAAAGAATATTTTTTATGGAAATAATTTCACACCATCTAGGTGTAAAATAGATTTCAAAAATATCTATGGATCGAGTTACCCCTTGCCTTACTTCTATCATTATAGGTATAGTGGCTGAAGAGGCCAAATTGTAGTGCATTCAAAAAATGTTCAAGATAGAAGGATCCAATGTGAGCCCATCATTGTCAAGAACTAAATAATATGTCCCCCTAAAATAACTTATAAAAAATATGTAGACTCCATGCATCCATAAAAAATATAGGGTAGACACTCCACCTATTCATGTGCACATCATTGGAGAGTCTATGATTGGAGTGAAATAAGTACAGGAAGTCAGTACCCCAAAACTAGCAAGATTATTGGTTCTTAAGGGACACATTTATTGGGTAGAGGTCCAAACTATTATCCTCATCTCCTCACCATCACACTCCAAGGAGGTTAAGACCAACATAAAGGAAGTGACACTTGAAAATTAGACTGTAAAATAGTAACAAGCTTCACATGAGGAAGTGTAGAGAGAAGCTAAGTATCGCATGCATAAATACAAAAAGCATAGGGATTAGTTTGAGGCTAAATGGAATGTAGAGGAAGAGAAATAAGAATAGGATAAATTCCAATTAACTAATTTAAATGCACAATATATGCCAACACAACCAAGTTATATCATAGTGTATAACTCTCAAGAGATGCCCCAAATGTAGGCTAGACGCACTATGGTTTCCTTATAAGATGACAATACTCCATCAAGACTATCTAACATTTGGCTATGGGATGTGCTAGAAACCTCTACATGGTACACCTTTTTTCTTTGCCCATAGGCCATTAAATATTCTAGTTGTGAGTAGACTATTCATATGAGTTTCCTTGACTCCTACCATAATAGAAGCATCCTTAGATGTTTCTTAGCTACTATTATCTAAGCATATTGAAGGTGACATTATGATCTAGGAATCTATTTTGTATAAGGCAGTTGCATTAGAGTAATAAGTAAAAGATCTTGAGGATACCAATCTTGTAGTCAAGGAATAGTTGTGCATTACTATGAAGACTATATAGAGGATGCCTATTTGGATGTCTACACATAAATAGTTAAGGATCTCTCACTCCTAGATAAGTACCATCTTGACCTTCTACTAAACAAGTTCATTTTATATTGGCTAACCTTTCATGAGGTGAGCATCATATAGAAGGATAAATCCATTAAATCTAAGATTGAGGTCCTTTATGAGTTGCTAACTGAGTATTAGACAATTATAGATACTACTTAGGCTTAAGTTATGCTAATTACACTTTAGTTGTTAGATTGAAAAAATTAGTTAGATAATATTTGGAATATTGTGTAACCCAAATCTACCATGGCTAATTTCACATAAGCCATGATAATAGATCCTAATTTAACTCCTACTACCATGGATGTTTCACTACAAACCTTACTTGGTGCAAGGGATATAATCATGTAGAGTATACAAACTTGATAGAACCAGATGCTACATAACTCTTTCACTAATGTGTGAGCATAAAGACACATAGATAGGTTGGCACAATTCCATGGATAAATCATATCCAAATTTAAAATGGGGAAAACTATGTTGATTAGGATGAATAACATAAATTTTCACCAACTTTTAGACACTCAAGCTCTATTACATGGTCTTCTACATAGTTCTCAAGAAGCTCTCTTTAGCTAGAAGTCCTACAAGGATAAATTGGTCTTCATCAATGCAAGAATTACACCATTAGTTGTTAACCTAAGATCATTCCACCAAGTTAGCTATTATTGATCATATAATAAATAAATATTCCACCACCTACCAACTAATGTTGTATAGGTTCAAAAATTTTGAAATTTTGGTCAATTTTTTGTAATTAGAAGTTTGTATGGTATGACACAAAGCAAGGAGGTTAAAAAATCATCAATGGAATCCACCTAATCATACTAGTATATTTAAAACCCATAAGGGTGGTAGACTAGTATGATACTTAGTTTAAAACCCAAAAAGGTAGATAACTAGTGCATAAGGGGTGAAAATCAGTTAGTCATCACCTTGAGTGAAGTCTACAAATCCTATACACTTCTACATTTTTCACCTTTTCTTAGTTTTTAGATAGCCTAATTTTATGACATTGTCTTGGGATTCGATGACCTTTTAAGCACAAGAAAGTGTTAGTGGTAAAAGGTAAATGTAAAACTAGTTTATGTATGAGAACATCCTAAGGGAAATGTAGTTTTATTTTATTTTTAGGTTATTAGGAGTTGTTATGAGAATATTTATGTCGGTCAGGACTCAACCAAATGTGATATGGATAACTATTATTATTATGTTAAATTATGAAGTTATAACCATAGGAACTAATGCCTATATGTATTTTAAAAGAATTCAATAGAAGGGCTGATGTGTGTGAGTGTAAAATAATAGTGATTGTTATTTTGATTAGAGAATTTCACATAGAATATTGATAGAAATAAACTTTGATCTACACAAGTTTCCTTGTTGTAATCCCTAGTAATATATCCTCTATTATGAATTTGAAGCATTTGTACTCTTTTATGGTATAATCACAGAGTTTTATATGCTATTATGAATGTTTCCCTTATTACTTTAATTTGACATGTATTTTTATATAACTATAAGTATTTTTCATTGTACATTGAGCTATTAAATAGGTGTATTTATCTAGGGTAAACTTTACATATGTTTCAAAGTCTTGATTAAACCCTCCTATAGTATTTTGATGTAACTTTGCATACTATATCCCCATAATTAGTTTGTTCTGGTGAAAACCTAAGAACGTATGATAACATTAATTATATTTATTAACATTTATATCATGTATTATCTATAGAGGATCATATACTTGTATATTTTGTGTCACTTATTTGTGATTTATTGGTTTCTTTATTTTTATCACTTTGATTTATGTGTTTGTTTCACTTGATTTATGTAGTTACACACTTTTGCATGTTTATATTTATTAAATATATTATGGATACTAAATGTTTTGTGATGATATATATAATTATGCTATTAATTTAAATATTTTATGCTTGGTGCAAGCATTTCCATGGATACTAGCATGCCTCTATGGGTGGATCTATTATTAAACTTCATTGACATATCTTTTTCTTATATAAGAATATAACTACATTAGGGTATATTAATTTCCATAATTTATTTTTACATTGAGGCACATCACTTGCCCCTATTTCCATTTTTTCATATTTATTTCCCCTCCCATTCCATCCCCTTGCTTATATTTATTTATATTTGGAATATTAGTTTTGGGTTATTGATAAACTTTTATGATGAAATATTGCTATGATTATATACATGTGTTTACAAATGAGATTTCATGGTTATTGAAATTTTTGATTTGATTTATTTTACACATGATCTTTGAAATACATTTATAATGATATGAGTGATATGAAAGAACATCCTACACCTAAAAATGAGGGTATATATTCAACTTATTTTATCTTGTATTACAATACATCAAATGGTTAAAACATATTAAAATGTTATGGATATATGTAAAAAAGTTAAAAATAGGTTTTGGATGTTTACTTATTTAGTTAAGAAGGATATTTAGTCACTTAATGGGGTCTTTAGGATCTAAGTTTTACATGTTTATCCACATGGTAGGGGAAATTGGGCCCATGACAATTTTAAAATATTTCAAATATGACAACATGATTTGCATATAATCAAGTGTATTCATTCTTACTATTTATTTCCATTATTTATTATTTCATTTGGTTACATTATTATCAATATCAAAATTGTGAAAAATTTGTATAAATTCACTTTTTCATTTTGGTATGCTCAAAATTTTGACACTAGATCATTCATGAAAACTTAATGGTAGTCAAGACAATCATCCATATTATGAGGAGACAAGGTTTTATAATTTTGATGTTGCTGGAGTTGGATTATAATATAAGGTAATATCTCTCTTTATTTTTAAATTTAAATCTTTTCATATGAATAATAAACTATAAACATAAATCATAGGTATCAAAGCAACCATATGAGAAAAATATCCACCCTTGTTTATTTTACTTTAATGTATATGCATGCATATGCACATGCGCACACACACACGTGTGCACACATGTACACACACACACACACACACACACACAAAAGTGTAGCATTATGAATACACCTAATTTTGGTATAAAAATTGTAATTACAAAGTAATTATCATGTTTTAACACACACACACACACACACACAGTTCAAATTAAATATCTTGTTGGTTAATTTCAATTTACATTAGACCCCTCATAGCCTTTTATTATCATTTTTCACTCATGAACGTATTCATATGTATCATTTGTTTACCTTGGGGTGCTTAATAACACTTTTATATACTTATTGATCTTTGTTATTTCTCTTTGATCACCTTAATCAAATTTAAGTAGTTTGATTATTTTATGACCATTATTGGACCATCTCAATTCTATTAATGTTACTTATGGGTCCTTTGTTTCATTTCACCATGTTTTGTTATACGATGATTACTAGTTTTCTTGCTTCTATGTATTCATCTTTCACACAAATAAGGTCCCACTTTTAATTCAATAACTTTTCATATAAAATTGTTTTAATAGTTTTTGGAATATTGGAGTCTTATTCCTAATTTAGTTAAGGGTATGAGTTGACTAAATTAGTAAAATATATTTCAATGATTAGAGTACTAATTTATATAATTTATTTGACTTTCATAGCTTTTTTAAAATAGTAATAAAAGAGAAGAAATGTAACTTAGCTTAAAACTAGGCTAATACAACTGATCAGATGTTGATACTAAATGTGTAGGATTGGGATAATGTCATGAAATAAGAACTAGATTTATTTTGGTGAAAAGATAGGCGTGACAAAATAAGACACTTTGGGGTTGGTGTTATAGTCCAGGTCCTATCATTATTGTCTAAACTAGTAAAAGAGATCTAAGTTTTTTGGGTTTTATCCACTATTCCTATGTGAGCCTTCTTACAAAATTTTGGATCCTAAATGTTAATAGATATCCTTATAGAGCTAATTCAATATTGAAACCCTTGACCTTCAAAATGCTTGAATAAAACTTGAGAAAGAGGGTGGGGGGTTTAGTGGGTGTAAGGTGCACTGAATGTGTATCCACACCCCTTATGTAGGAATGTTGCCTACATACCAATAATCTGAAGAGGGATCAATCTATATGTAGTTCTCCCACTTGAAATAATTTTTGAAATAGTGTTATCTAGATGCAAAAATGCTAAACTAGGTATGCTTGAGGTGGCTAGAGACTAGTGTGAGGATTTGGATATGATTGTAGCTATATTAGATGGTTGTATGTAGAGAATAAGGAAATTTAACTCAATGGTATTTCTTGTAATCTTTCTTGATTTTGTAATATTTACCAACCCCCTTCTAAAAGAGGGTCGGGGGGGGGGGGGGGGTTTAGTGGGTGTAAGATGCAGTGAATGTGTATCCACACCCCTTATGTAGGCATGTTGCCTAAATACCAATAATATGAAGAGGGATCAATCCATATGTAGTTCTCCCACTTGAAGTACTTTGTACAATAGTGTTATCTAGATGCAAAAATGCTAAACTAGGTATGCTTGAGGTGGCTAGTGACTAGTGTGAGGATTTGGATATGCTTTTAGCTATATTAGATGATTGTATGTAGAGAATAAGGAAATTTAACTCAATGTTATTTCTTGTAATCTTTCTTTATTTTGTAATATTTACCACCCCCTTCTAAAACAACTTTGAATGGAATTTTATAGAGATCTATTGGTCATAGGTTAGATGCATTCATGCTAGGCTAACATAATAAAGAAGAGGAGTCAAGAATAAACCATCATTTAGGCTAAAAATGTGATTGGATAAGAGTGCTAAAAATGGGACACCCTAGGGTCCAACACTATAGTCCAACCCTAGCACTCCTATCCTATAGGTTCAGGGCCTAGGGGGATGGAATAAACATGGGAAACAGGGTTTGGCTGAGCTAGAATCATGTCATGAAAGCCTATGGATGATTGGGAATTAAAAAAGGTACCTAGAAGGGTATAGAGAGAATTCAAGAGGGGAATATGGGTTGGGTGTCACAATCCACACTCAAATTACCAATTTTGACATTTTATATGACTGCATTTCCTCCCTTTATTCTAGTGATGTAGCAAAGTGAAATACTAGGATAAAGGAAGAGTATAAAGTGTACCTAAACTTACCTATGAGGGTGAATCCCATAAAGTTGTGTGTGCATAGAGGGAGAACATTATGAAGTGTAAATATGAAAGAGAAAATAAAGAGTAGAATAATTTTTACTAGATATGCTAATCTAAAATAAGAACGTAGAAAGCTAAGTAAGAGAAAGAGGAAGAAAAAGAATGAATACACGTCACCAAGTATGTGAGCCAATACAAATCCTATTGTGATGATAAGTAATGTTGGGTATGTTTTGAATGATGTTGTACCAAGAGTAATATCATGAACAGAGTTGAGTGTTCAATTCCTTGAGAGTGGCTCAAGAATGCAAAGTTGGCCCTTTAGCTCCATCATTACCCACTAAGTGAAGCTATATGATCATGTGTGTGATAATATACGTTTGGAGTATGTTTCCAATCCATATAATTAGGTGGCTCAATAATCCAAAGGCTAGCTAGTCCTTTGGCTCCATCATTGCCCTATGAATTGAAGTTATAAATTGATACCAGTATGAATGTTTGTCATATGAGATGGATTTTGAATCCCATAATGCTCTATAATCTGATAATGTGGTGTGGATAGATGAATTTTTAATAGAAACTAAGCTAATATTAATAAAATATGGAAGGAAGAGATTAGGCTTGTATAAAATCCCCTCCAAAACTAGAAATTAGGCTTATGTGGAAGCCACGTAGGAATGTGGAGGTTAGGCTTGTATGAAAGCCACTTTGAAATGATGATAACCACCTATAAATGGAATAAGGCATGCAATTATTGAGAATTCATATGTAATATACTAAACTTGAAAATAAAAGATGTCATATGTGCCACACACATTACCCCTAATCACTAGTGTCTATAATATGGATTTTGATCTTGAAGTTATACCAATTACCCAATCTAAAATTGGAAGTGAGAACCATCATGCCATTCATGATGCCCCTAATATCTGGATTCTTTGAGAAAAATTGTACTAGAACTATTGAATTTAGACTAATCTATAACTAACAAAATTGTAGCTGAGTTGACCTTTCTACCTATTTCTAGAAAACCTAGGTTTTTTTTGTTTAGATAGGAGTGCCAAAAATAGGACACCCTATTGTCTGGAATTGTTGTCCTTTACTAAAATTGATAAATATTATATAATCATAAATGTTTTTTTTGTTTTTTCTACTTGGTTTGACCTCTAATTGTTGTTTTGAGTGTTATAAAAACTAATTTTTTGACTAGTAGGAACTCTGATCTCTATGACAAAACCCTTGTTTATTTCCCCCTCTTTTGAGGGTAGGAATGAAGACCCTAAAATTAATTCCCTTAGAATAAAAAGTCCTATATGTGTGTTATGTTTCAAAACACATGATATAATAATGATAATAAAAAAAGATGTCTCAAGATATAGCATGGTTTGTATTAAATATTGTTAGATCAATAGGAGTATGCCTAGATAGATTAATAATGTAATAACATGTGCAATATGTTAAATTGAAAATAAAAATGTTAGTTATGAGTCATCAAGGAGGGATGGAGCATGATGTCCATCATGGAATCTAAGATATCAAGAAAATGCATGTTCTATATCATGGCATTACAAATAGTGAGAAGAAAATAAGCAACAAGCACATAAGGCAAGAACAAGGAGCATACAAGAGTGGCCAAGGGGATAAGAAAATAAGGGACATGGGCACATGTCACTTAAAATAGAAATCAAGCATAAAAATAACATTCAAATAAAATATACACATACAATTGAAAATAAGCAAGGTTGGCACAAGGGCCACATACATAATAGAAATTTAGAAATGCATTCACATCTAGCTATGTAAATTGAGAAAGGAAAGTATGTAATATAATAGAAATACAATTGCATCTAACTAATCTAATAAAAAATTGAAAGTATGCAAGACATTGAGTAAAATACTAGGAATATGCTAAAAAATACATGATTACTATATACTAGTGAATGTCAATAGAGTAATCTATGTAAGCTAGTGAGTAATTTACATCGATATGATAACTAGAGTCTGTGGTATAGGAATGACATAACCTAGATGGTGTAGTCATGTATAAGATGACCCTAGGGGTAGATATATTTATGTATGTTTATAATGTATGAAGTAAGATGCCCCTTCATTGGGTAGAGTGAAGCAATCAAGGATATGGAAGTCACTATGCACATTCAAAGAAGATCAAGTGAAGCATGGTAATGTAGATAAATTGACAAACAATAACATATAATAGTAGAATGTAAGTCTAGCATGGTAGTATAAATGTAAAACATGGAGAATACATACAATTGAATTTTTTTTGATGTTTTTGATATATCTGAATGTTTTTATATTATTGATATATTTGTATGTTTTTAGATTTTGAAATATTTGAATATTTTAGATTTTGATAATAAGCTATGTATAATCAGTCAAAAAGAAACCATGTACAAGTAAGGCTTAGGAGAGGCAATACTAATCAATGAGTCTCATAAGATACTCCTTATCAAGTAGAAGGATTGTGCACTATTGTGAAGCATGATGGAAGGGATAATATTTTAGCACTAAAAGTTGTGTATTTTATAAATGCTTTAAAATATCTATAGTGAAAACTGAATATGGGGTCCCCCTATAATTCTAAGAAGTGGATGCAACTATAGGGCTCTTAGGGACCCATCTGATAGTATGAGAAGTTCTTTGAACATGTGCTCTATGTTTAGAGGTATAAGATCTCAATGATACTACCCTAGGTATAAAAATTATAGCTAAAACCTGTTTAAAATTGTGAAACTATGGTTTCTCTAAAATAGACCTTTGTGGAAATGTATTAGCTCTCTGTGTTGGTGATGAAGGCCTCAACTATGGCTAAATCTAAACTAGAAGAAGAACTAAAATTGGTTGAGAAACTAAAACTGGTGGTGGAACTAAAACTAGTGACTATAAAATAGTAGATGGCTCTGAAGTGGTGAGTGGTAACTCATATGGAACTCCACCAACTATAACAAATTGATTAGCATGAATTAATTTCATGCATCTATGAAATATAGAAGGTACTACTCAATTTTTTTGAGTCCATGGTTAACCAACATATCAAAAACTCTTACAATGGGAATAATAGTAAATGGAGTGGCCATGTGTTGGACCAACCTATAAAGGAAATACAATCTCACCTAATGAAATCTATAGGTGTCCACTAAATCCACTGATAACTCTATCCATCAAGTTAATATCCTACTTTGAATATCCCAAATGCTATAATAATGTCATAGTGCACATGTTCACTCTAGATCCATTGTCTATGAGAACACTATGAATGGGATGATTATGAATGTAAGCTCTAATAAAGAGTGCATGATAATCTGAGTCATCCTCAACTATCTCCTCCTCTGAGAAGGAGATCTAAGGTCTAGCTAGAACTTTAAAATTGTAGACACCAATAATGTTACTCAAAATATGTTAATCAACAGAAGGTGGATGGTATGTATATGGTGGAGGATGTGCATTATATGCATAGTGAACACCTGATGTATCCCCTATCTCTTATTTTGAATGTTGTGGGAAATGATCTAATTTTTTTTAAAGCTTTGTCTTATGTTTTATTTGCTTGAGGAGGCTCAATTGAAGTTCCAAGATCAATAATGCTACCATCTATCAAGTCTTGTATCTTATGTTTCAAATTGATGCATCTATTTATTGTGTGGCATGGTGCCCTATGAAAATAAAATAATGCATTCTAATCATATCCCCATGGAAGACGCTTTGTTGGATCAACTTCCCAAATAGGAAGGAGAGATATGATATTACATTCCAATAACTACTATAACACTCTAGTTGTAGAAATTGGTAGATTGGTAAAGGCTCATCGAGGAGGTGCTGATAAGACCACTTGCTGAGGGGCTTTTGAAGCTACATTAACTCTAGGTTGATTTTGGCTCTTACTATCATTGACCTTTACTTTGTATGAGACTTTATTGTTACTCTTGTTTGTTGTTTATGATATTCTCATGTAATTGAGTTTGTTTATTGAAATTAGTTTGACTTCCCTTTCCTTTAGTGTATGACATAACTCAATGAAGGAATAAAATATTTTGAATATTATTGATTCATACAAGGATACTAGAAGATTATATTTAAAGAGATATTATAACTCTTGATCAACCATGGGGCTAGTAATCTTATCCAAGATAGTCTTATATCAAAAAACATAATCTATGAGATGCTCATTTGACCTTTGTTTCTATTATGAAACTTAGACATATGAAACATTATCACCAATGTTAATGCTAAATAAGATACAAACATGTCAACTAAAGGATTGAATGTGTTGAGTGAATGATTCAATCGACTATAAAACCATTGTAAAGCATAATCCTTTAGACTTTCAGGAAATAGCTTGGTTAGTAACTATTCATTTGTCACATATTCCAAGCATGATACATGAAAATCTCTCAATTTTGTCTCTAGATCACCCTTGCCATCATATAAAGTGAGCTTCGATTGAACAAAACTTTCTGGTAAGGGTGTTGAAGCAATACGATGTGATAATGGTGTATGAAGTAGAGCAAAAGAATCCAAGGCATGTGTAGGTCTAGAAGTAGCTTTCTCAATATGTAGCACCTTTAGATTGAAGAGATTAAAGATGTACTAGTTATACTTGTGGTGGCATAGAGGCAGGTTGGGCTGTTATAGGGGTTGTTGAGACATAGTTACCCTTGTAGTGTCATTTGCAACTTGTTACTCTATGGTTTGAGAGGATTGACCATTGTTTGCTTTTTATTTCTCTTCTTGTACTATTTTAATTATATCATCTTGCATGTTAGGGTGTTTAGTTAAGAGTTATTGAAGTTCCCATTTATTAGTTTCATCAAAATTGATGTATTGGACCATTGTTAAAGTTGGAAAACAAATTAAAAATTGATTAAATATTTTTCAATAATTTATAACAAGCAAAGTGTTATGGAAGGAAATTACTAAATATAGGAAATGTAAAGTACTAAAAGTATCAAACTAGAATATAAATAAAAAAGATACGAAGCTCACAAACATGTAAGGTGATACCTCAAAATCAATGGGACCTAGTATATGTAACTAGTGTTTTGAAAAATGATTTCTGTTAAAATTTCTAAGAAATTTAAAATTTAATGCAAAATCTGAATTAAATATGGAAGCAAAAAAATAGAAAAATATGGGGAAATTCTTGATTTAAAGGGACTTAGTATGTGCAACTAGTATTTGGAAGATTTTTTTTTAAATTATTATGGAATTTTAAAAATTAATGCTAATTTATTATTTCAATATATAGGTAAAAAATGAGAAAAATATTGGAAAAATTCTAATTTAAATAAACCTATTAGATGTAATTAGGGTTTAGAAGAAAATATTTAAAAAAAATACTATAGAATTTTAAAATTTAAAGTGAATTTTGATTTAAATATGTAGGTAAAAAATCAAAAAAATATTGAAAAAATAGAAAGGAATTTACCCTAAGGTTTCTAATATTTTTATGCACAAATGAAGTAAGTCAGGTTCACCAAATGTTTTAACAGTTTTGAGAATATTGGAATATTATTCTTAATTTAGCTAAGGGTCTAAGTTGAATAAATTAGTAAAATATATTGAAATTATTAGAGTACTAATTTGTATAATTTATTTGACTTTTGTAGCTTTCTAAAAATAGTAATAAAAGAAGAGTAATTTAACTTAGCTTAAAACTAGGCTAATACAGTTGAGACAGAGGTTGATATCAATTGTGTAAGATTGTGACAATGTCATGAACTATCATCTAGATTTTGTTTGATGAAAGGATAAGAGAACCAAAAATAGGACACTTTAGGGTATAATGCTATAGTCAAGGTCCTACCACTATTATCCAATCTAGTCACAGAGATATGAGTTTTATGGGTTTTGTCCACTATCCCTATGTGAGCTTGCTTATGAAATTTTAGATCCTGAATATCAATAGAGATCCTTGTAGAGTGGATTCAATTTTTAAACCCTAGACCTTCATCATGCTTAAATTAAACTTGAGAAATATGGGGGGTTAGTTTGTGTAAGATGCACTGAACATGTATCCATATCACTTGTGTGGGCACACTGCCCACATACCAATACTCTGAACAGGGATCAAGCCATATGTATGTCTCCCACTTGAAGTGATTTATGTAGTAGTGTTATGTAGATGTAAAAATTCTAAGTTAGGTGTGCTTAAGGTGGCTAGGGACTAGTGTGAGGATTTGGATATGCTTGTAGTTGTATTAGATGGGTATAACTAGAGAATAGGGAAATTTGCCTCAAAGGTATTTATTGTATTCATGCTTGCTTATGTAATATTTTCCAACTCCCTTAAAAATGAAATTTAAATGGGATTTTATAAATATATATTGGTCATGGGTTAGATGAATTCACACTAGGCCAACATAATGAAGAAGATGAATCAGAAGTAAATGGTAATCTAGGCTCAAAATATGATTGGATAGGAGAACTAAAAATGGGACACCCTAGGGTCCAATGGAATATTCCAACCCAAGTTCTCATATCCTATAGGTTTGAGACCTAGAGGGATGGAAAAATCTTGGTAAATAGGGTCTAGCTAAGTTGGAATCAGGTCTTAGAAGCTTACGGATGATTGGGAATCAGAAAAGTGGTTCCTAGAAGGGTTACGAGAGCATGCACGAGGGACCTATGGGTTGAGTGTCACAAACCACACTCAAGATACTAATTTTGACATTTTATATGACTACAATAATCATCTTAATATAATTTAGATATCACACATTTATCACATTTTATCACAATTATAAGGTATATCATATTCAACATTCATTTTACTATGTTAAAGAATTATTTTTGAACACTTTTACTAAAATAAATAAATTTCATTAGTGGAGGAGAATGCATTAATTTCCCTAGTTGCATATTTCATTTCATCTTATAGGGATAAGGGATGATATTATCATATATATGGATATAGTTATTAACATGTATGAGTACTAACTTCTAACCAGTCATAAATTTGGTGATGACTAAGGAAATATTGTTAAAATTAAGCCAAAATTTTATGTATTTTGAGGTCTTATTGGCATAATTATGGTTTGAGAAAATAAAATGACATTCAAGTAGTTTTATACACCAATTACTTGATCTATGAGATATTTCTATCAAGTAGGTATATATGAAGAAATACACAAATTTTTATACATATTGGATAAACAAAAATATTATTAAAACATGAATTTCACATTTATGACAAACAATTATAATTATAATTGTTTGATTCTAATCGATCACTATAGATACAATTTGATTTTGATATATTTAGAAGATTAACATTATCTTTCAAGATTCTATTAAGAGTTATTTATAGACCTAATTCTTAACTTTTATATCATCTATCAAAGTTCAAGTGAAATATAAATTAGGTATTTGCCTTTAAAAATCCTTGTAAATTATCAATCATTCTAGGTACATTCATTCAATACCCCCTTAACACACAAGGAAGATTTTATTTACTATTTAACTATATTTAGATAATATTTAACCTTATATACATAGTTTGGTTGATTAGTGTATTTATACTTAATGTAATATCCTTTGTGCACTTATTTTAAATATTTTTAAATGTACATTTTTTATTTTATATATTTAAAATCATTGTTAGTGTGTTGATAAAAGAATGCTTAGATTTAAAACAAGTAAAATTTTCTTTATTTTTTCTCTCTCTTCAAAACAAAATCATTTATTTTTGAATATTTAAGTTTCAAATAATCCAAAAATGATCTTACAAGGTTGAAGTGATGATTATAATTGAACACCATTTTTTATTTCTTTTGCATGAGTAAATATAGGAACCCATTTTATGGGTTCCAAAATAATATTTTAGAAATTTTTTAATTTAATTTTTGTTTTCACCAACAAATATGGGAATGAATTTAGGCCTACATAAGTTCAAAATAATAATTCATTTTAACTAATATAAATTGATTATAATTATATAGGTTATAATTAAAATTAATCCAAAATATATAAAATTAAATTATGAAAGTTAAAATAATGATAAAGAAATAAAACAATCCTTTTTAATCATAATTCCATCATAATAATGAATGTAATAGAGAATAAAGTAAGGAAAATAGTATTAAAGTTATCACATCCATTTCCATAATTTTTATAGAAATATAAACTGATGTGGGTGCCTATCATTAATTTTACATACATTATCATTATTAGAATAAGAATTTCAAAATAAGTGTCAATTAATGTTTATATCATGTAAACTTAAATTTCATTGAATTGTCCCCACTACAATAATACATAAAAACTATATCATTAATTATAGAGTATGATAATACAATAATGATAACTCATAAATAACTTATGCCCATGTTGTAATAAAGAATAAAATGTATAAAGTACATAAATATTTTGAATTATTGTTTCTATAGCATAAATATCCATAATGAGGCATATAGTCTACTATAGTCAAATAATTCCAATGTTAATTTACATCACTATGGATAATTAATACATCCAAGGTACAAACACAATTACTAATTGAATAATAATTATGAAAAATATAACATTCTAAAACAATCAAAAAACACACATACACATATGTGAAATATATAGTGGAGAATAATAATTAAATAATGAGAATTTATTATAATAGTCAAAAGGAAAAATAAATCAGCAAAAGGATTATAAGAAGATTTATTTATATGATGAAATATAAGAGTCAAATAATCATGAATAAAATATTTACCTCTAATCAAAAATCCTATATGCACACCTATCTTAACTGTCATAACCCTAATTGACATGTATTTAATTCATTTTATTGATATAGAATAGTTATGAACTATTCAAGACATATTTTGTTTGCTTTACTATGGTATTATGGTTTTATGACCTACATTGATATATTTTATTATAATTTCTAAGACAATTATGAGTTACATTTTTATTATAACATTGAATATTTATGTTTAATATGTATTGATTTATTATTTAGTTATATGTATTATTTAAATGCTATTATTGTAGTTATTATACTTAGATATCTAGATACTATTGATGGTCTATTTGTCGACTACAAGGATAAATACTTTAGATAGGTTATGTTAAAACCAAAGTAATAGGGAAACATGGAGAAATAAAATAGGTAAATGAAACAGTGGATCTAATTATAAAGTTTGAGCTTGATAATATTGTTGATTTAGTCATTATGTTCATATAATTTAAGTGTAACATGTGATTATTTTATGTTTGATTTCATTTTTAGTTGATTTTAGTTAGTTTTGACATTTGTGCAAACATCATTTTACTTGATATTAATAATTTGAGAATTGTCACTTTGTTGTGTCATAAGTAGTTTGACGATAATTGTTCTCTTTTTAACATCATCATTTTTATCATTCTAGCTTCTTATGTTTTTCATTGTCTATATGACTGTCAACTTCAACTGGGTATTTGGTCACATATTTCTCTTGTGTATTCCCATACATTTTGATTATTGACATCTTATTATCTTGCTTGGTTATCTTAATGATATTTGACTTAATACTTAAAAATAACCATGTTATAGTTGCAGGCAATTATGGACATGTCTTATCTATTGTATGTTTTATAGTTGTGTATTAAGGTTTGAACATTGGAGGACCCTTGTCATTATTTGTTCATTTGGAATGTTTGTGATAGCCAAGTTTGGCTTTGGCATATGCTTAGGTTGTTTGTATACTCAACCCACCTTGGGGGCATTGGTAATTAGTTAGTGTTGTATTATTATTCCATACAACTTTAGAGTTATGACATTAGGTCAAGTTACCATGAAAAGGGGTCAAGATGATTATTTTGGTTTTTAGTTTTTATTTGGTTCATTTGGACTCAATCATTTTGAAGATATTTATGTTTTGGGAAGACTCTACCAAAAAATTTGGCATGGTGGACAAGGTGAATGTAATTCATTTCTTACATGATGTTTTATTGGATCTTAAAGTTTAGTTTGAATCATTAATCTTTTCATCTATGATATATTTGAGTAGAGTTAACTAGGGTTCATTATGGCTTATATTATTCGACTAGTTTTATTCAAGATATGTGGTTTTTTAGTGTTGGTTTTGTATAGAACTTTGGGAGATTAGAAGAAATGAGCAAATTTCTTCTGTGGTAGACTTCTAAAATCCAAGTAAATAGTGTTTTTAAATTTTTTGTTTACTTTGTTAGTGGGGTTTTAATGTCAAAATGAGTTATGGTTTTATCTAAAACATTGTCATTGTTTTTGCCTATGTTATGGTGTTTTTGGATAAAACCCTAACTAGGGTCAAGGTTTTTATTTTATATTTGATACATGGTTGTCATAGATGGATTGACCATGAATTTTTATGGATATATATAGTGCATCATGTTTGATATTTACATAATTTTTTTTAATATGGTTTTGAGGGCATATATTCACCATGTATATGTTTTTGATTATTGGTGACTAGGTTTTTATAGCATTGTTAAGTTGTTTTTCAAATGGAGAGGATATGGATTTATTTATTTGATTGTGTTTTATTTAAAATTGGTTTTATGATTTGAAACCCTAGATGGGTTTATTATTTGTGATGTCATTTTGTGAATGTCTACAACTAGGTTATTTTGATTGTGTTGGGTATTTTATTTAGTTTTATATATTAACCAACCCTAACTTAGATATAGTTAAGTTTATAAATTAATAAATGGTTATTATCCTACTAGTTATTTTGAATCATGGCCATACATTGGGATCAAGGACATAATGAGTCTCCATAGGGGTTCTAAATGATTTATATAGTTTTGTGGAAAAATAATATTTAATTATTTTTATTTATCTGCATGGTATGTTTAAATTTTACTATATTATTGTCATTATTGAGTGAACTTGGGGTTTTGGAAATCATGTTAGAATTAGTGACATAATTCTAGTAATGATGTTTGAAATTATTTCAGTTCATTATTAAGTTGAATTATGTTTGAAAACATTTATCAGTTGATTCTTTTTATTTATTATGATTGTGTAATCAATACAATTGATATTAAAGATTTTAATATTTTTAATAAAGTATCCTATGTTTAAAATATGACCTATAACTTTATGCATGTTTTTAATTTATTAATTTTTAATTGGATAGAAGTGTTGTCTTATTTTTATGAGTTTTATTTTAACTTATCAACATATATTAAGTTATTATGTGAAGATGACTGCCAAATAAATTATGGCATAAGGATTTATGATCCATATTATATTCTTGAATAAAATATGGCCCATAAATTGAAAATATCAAAAAGTGAGCTACAGTCATAATCAAGTACCAAGTTAATGGATCTTGGTAGGTCGGTTTACATGGTTCATTTTCTATCTATTGACTATTTGTTTTGATGTCCTTAATCCAACATTTATCTATTTCCCTAATCCATATCTAGCTAGGGTTGGGGTGATCAATGGATACTTATGGTTGGGCTCATTGGGACTGGTGAGGAAGGTTTAGATTCATTGGTTTGCATGTGATGATTTTGATTAATTTCTTCTTAATTAAAGTTGTGATGGTTTTAGATGAATTAAAAAATTTATGTAATTCATTATGCTTGTAATTCATTTATTCATCATAATTGTACCAATACAAAGAGATGTATGTTATAATGTAAGTCTAGTTGATGATATGTTAGTAGTTGATGATTTGATTATTTGTTTAATATTTTATTATTATATAAATATGGAATCACATTATTTAATTAATACATTTGATAGAAGAACATAAATATGTGATTTTTTTATCATGTACTAACAATTAGTCGCTTATTTTAGAAAAAGTAGTTTGATAGAATTGATTAGAAATTTGTAGTATCTTGAGTTGATATATGATATTGGTTCTCTATTGACTCATAATCTTAAAATGTATTCATGTTTATGGTTGTACTTGTACATTATTGTAACTATGGTATTGAATTACTTGGTTAATTAAAGATGCAAATAATTGCCTTATAACTTAGTTGTAAAAGTTAATATGAGTATGACATGATTATTTTATTACATTGAGAATATGGGAATTGAAACATAATTTTAATATGATAAGTTATTTTTAATTCATCTTATATAATCAACCTTAAGCTTGTAAAATCTAGGTAAATTTATTCTTTGAACAAGTTCACTTGTGATAAGCATTGTAGTACAACATTTCAATGTAGTTGAAAGTTATGTTTAAAAGGACCTTTAAAATCACTTTATACTATACCAAATGATTTAAGAGATGAATTAACTAATGAAAGAAGTGGATACTTCATTAAATACCTTAGACTATAACTATAAAAATTAGTAAAATGAATTCCTTGTATTATAATTTGTGAATTAAATGGATTATATTAAGGATAATACTTATGTGTGAGTTATAATAACTTGATAGAATGTATGATAGTGATTAAGATGGGAGAATTACTTAGGTAATTAAAAATGTATACATCTGCTAAAAAAAGTCTTATAGAAGACAATCATTTCACTTTGAAATTATTAATCATTGTTAAGTGTAGTGGAGTGCTATGGGGAGCTCCTATATAATTCAGTAAAATTGAATTATAATAAGATTATATGAACCTTAGGCATATATGCATGGTAATTTGGAAATAATATAATTTGTGGAAGATTTTAAAAAGAGTATGACTATTCCTAGCTAAAGCATATTTTGATTTAGTATCAGATACTCCATATTTTGAATTTGCCATTTGAATACTTTTTAAAGACCTAGTTTATATCTTTAAATTGTGAAATAAGTTAATGAAATTATATTTTAAAGTTATTATAATAATTTACTTTGGAATTTAAGATCAAGTAATTTCTAATCTTAAGTAATCAATTAAAATATGCTTAGGCTAAGTTCATGAATCAAAGATAAGGGTTAAATCTTTAAGAATAAGATTGAATCAAGACTTAACATAAGTACATTTAGTCCATGAGACTATTAATATGTATTGATTCCATTAAACTCATGTAGAAACCATGCTGGTAATAATAAGAAATGTAAATGTAACCTAAGTCATTATTAATAATAGGAAATTTAAATATAATCTAAGTCATTATTAAAATCTTAGACATGCTTTGTCACTAAGCTTGTGCCCTAGTTGTAGAATGGTAAGATGATCCTAAATAGAACTTAATTATGGTTTTTGAGGCATCCCATGAAGCTTGCACACTTCCTAAAATATTTCATGTCAAAACTCATGCCTCAATTTTCCTAGGAAATGAAAAGGTGTTCAAATGCTTTCCATTGCTTTTGTAAATAATTATTTTCCCTTAATATTTGTATATTACTTGTGATTTGGTAAATATTACTTAAGAAATCTTAATATGATGAATATTCTATTTAATTTGATCTTACTTTACCACTATTTTCTAAAATTTATTGAATTACCCTATGAGGTACTTATTGTTCTATAATGTATAAAGTCACTCAAGCAAGGGCATAAGTTAGTGAAGGGTCTACTAAGAATGGAAAAACACAATATATGGATAGAGGTGAGTGGGTAAGACCAAACTGAGCCACTTCTATCCAAATACTTTGTGGTTAAAATGCTTCTTAATGAAATTATTGGTGGGTTATGCACTTGGACTATTTTTTGTGTTACATGTAACACATTTATGGATGTCATTATGTGTTTCTATGCTAAAATTTGGGTGAAATTTTATTCTATTATTCTTTTTCAAATTATATATATATATATATATATATCTATATATATATACATATATATATATACATATACATATACATATGTATATATATATGTATATGTATATGTATATATATATGTGTGTGTGTATATATATATATACATATACATATACATATATATATATATGTATATGTATGTATATATATACATATATATATATATATGTATATATATACATATATATATATGTATATATACATATATATATATATATATATATATATATATATATGTATATGTATATATATATATATACATACATACATACATATACATATATATATATAAATATAAATATATATATATATATATATATATATATATATATATATATATATATATATAAAATTGTGTTTGTGATAATAATCAAAAGTTTTCTTACCGTTCAACGAGGGTGACATATACATATAGAAAAAAAAGTGAGAGATAATTATGTGATAAAAAATTATCACTATCAGTCACACCATGTTTTTTCACTTAGAATATTTTAATTTCCTATTGTAATAATGACATTGATACCATGTGGATTTATATTATTATTTTGTTGAAAATTAAGGGACTAGTGGTTATTAGGTAACAGACTAATTTGATTAATTAAATTAAATTTTATAATTATATGTTTTCATGGATATTTTATGTTTTTTACCATTATTGATATCATATCTTATGTTTTGATATGTTAACCCATTACCTACTCATTTTTTTGAGTGAGTTAGATGCTAGTCGAAATTTCCCTTATATCGAAGGGAGAGAATCATTGAAGAGATAATGATAGATGCATGTAGTATGAGTATAAGAGAGGAAGAACAATAGTTTATGCATTTCGTATCTTATATTAACCTTCCTTTATTTAATTTCACTTGTGTTAACATACCGATTATGGGCTTGTTCTTGTTTATGGTCATAAACCTTTCACTAAATTTTGTATATGTTTCATTTATAGTTGGTGATAATTATCTTTAATGTTATGAATGCATTATATACTTTATGATGTGGGATAGGTGCCTAAAGTATTAATTATTTATGAACTTAATTTTTTCATCGATAAAGGAGGTTTATGAGGTCCCTCACCCATTTATATTTAAAACTTATCAAAATATTTACAACCAAATCCAAAAGGAAAGGATATCAGTGTTAAAGTGAAACAATATCTTAGGATAATTATCCAATAAAAAATATTCAAATCCTTTACAAGGATTCAAAACAAAGAATCAAAATTCACACCCTTATTGTAGGAACAAAAAGTCTCACCACTTTAGATGAAAAATGATAAGGTTGAAGAACAAAAAAACTATAACCATAAAACATTAATGTTATATAATAAAGAAACATATAAAAAAACTTACAAACATCATCTTAGAATACTAATTTGATTGAAAACATTCAATACTATAGATCATAACAATAAATTCAATATAATACATATTATAGAACAAAGGAAACAAGTAGACCTTCAACTTAATTCAATCCTAAAAGAGTTGTATTCATGATCACCGGATCAATGAATGCATATGATGGAGTGATCTCATGAGTCGAGAAAGTGAACATCACAATTAATATGCTAAATAAAATCATGCATAGAATATTCCAAAGGAATGAAAGCAAATAATTAAATACTCTATATCATTTTGAATGAATAATACAAAGGGAAAGATGTGTATATATGGGTTAGAGAGGGAAAGATACCACACATTCTATTGAATGTGGTACTAATCTTACAAATTAACCAAAATTAACTTTAGATCCCTAAGCAATCTAATATAATTATATAGGTATAACCTAGTGGGAAAAAGGCCTACACCAACACCCCTCCCATAAGCGTAGCTTAGGTAGGTAATGGTACAAAAAATGGGTCCTAACAACAAGGCCTGATAAGTTACCCATGTATAATATAATTACCACCAAAAAGAGAGTATGCCCCCCAAGAATAAAGAGAGAAAGAAATAAGGATCTAAGAATCCCCTCAAAATATGAGATCTTCCTGTAGTGATAATATATGCCTAACACTTAATACTGAAGATGATCAAATTATGTCGAATAACATTCCTCCCCTTAAGAAGAAATAAAAATACAAAAGAATATAAATAATCTCCCAATTCTAGAAAGGAATATGAGGGAAGAAAGATAATCAAATATGCCTCTAAAAACTTCTCAAATGTTACCATGTCCATAGGTAAAGATGTCACAATCCAAAAAGGTCCATTCTTAATCAAAGAATTAGGTGAAAAATTAGGACCATGTAGAAATGATTGATGAAAAAGATCTAAAGATGATGATGATGAGACAAAATTTGTGATGAGGTTGTCATCAAACAAGAGAGATAAACCCTCAAATGTGTCCTCCACATGTGTAATATTATTCTCCACAAAACAAGTCTGAAACACCTATTAAGAGATCATCCCTTAATGTTGAAACTAAAAGACTATGTATGTCATGATAAAAATAATCATTAAAAGCTCTCGATGAATAAAATATAACCTCTAAAATAGAAATAAATGAAAAAGGATGAAAAGTGTCCTCAACAATATATGGGTTATCAATGTACGTCAAATATATAAATTGATAATCCAATGGGGATGCATCCATATAAGAAGAGGCATCAAGAATCTAAGTAGGTGCTTGGTCATCTAAGGAATCATCAATTTTAGATAAAAATATAATGTCTCCATCCAACTGTTAGATGATGTTCCATGTAGTGAAAGGGTACTCACTAAGCTCAATATGATGCATAATATCCTCAGATATAGTTAGACATATTAGGCTATAGACCATGTCCTTATTATAAAATCATGAATTCTTTTGTTAATAGGTATTTGGTTTAGGAACAAGTTCTAAGAGATAAGGTATTATATCTTACTCTAGGAAATGATTCTTTATCCCTTGCTTCCAAGATAAATAGTTTTATGAAGATAGCCTTATAATAGAATTATAGAATTCATTATTAATATCCATGATGAAATCCTAAAAATGGAACTTTATCTTAGTTCATGATTATAATTAACCCCATTAAATGTGTTAACCATGATTTAAAAAGAATTTGTGAAAAATAGATGATGTGTGGACAAGAACCAACACAATGACAACCCCCCTTTTCACTAGTTCTAAAATTATGTTAGGTAACCCCCCCTCCCTCCCCCCAAAATTTGGGACTTTATAAAATAGTATGTTTTATAAGGAAAATTTTCCCAATATATGGGAAATTAAAAAACACACTTATGTAAAATATGGTACTCAATTTTGAGTTACCATTTACAAGATATTAACAATATAATTTCTCATAAATAGGCCTATATCTAAAAAATTGTACTTGAAACTTAAAAATATACCCTTAGGTAAGGTAAAATATGCCTTCCAACCACTTTTTAAAACCAAAAAATAGTATAAAAT